>JAAAKL020002036.1:17334-27801 GCA_010016065.2 Carybdea cf. marsupialis auct. non (Linnaeus, 1758)
CAATCTTCAATCTTCAATCTTCAATCTTCAATCTTCAATCTTCAATCTTCAATCTTCAATCTTCAATCTTCAATCTTGGACATATTTCTTTCCACCAACTATACTACGTAATTTCTGCAATCGCCACATTAGCTCCAAATACTCCACCGGTTCCTATTTCTCTAGTATCATGTAAAATCCTCAAAGCACTTCGCAACCTTCTGTGGGCTTTTAAGAGAATGATTGGCCGGATCCAGTATTTAGAGCGAACATGGGGACTAGGGAATAGAGAACGCTATCGACACAGTTCACATAGCTTGGTTGGTAGAATGCACGCCTCCAATGCATTGGTCATGGAGTCGAATCCCGTTAGTGACATAATTTTTCTATTTCCTTAGTACCTATGGAAGATTACTATTTCTTTAGAAACACGTATTGCAATCGTACTCGATTTGGATGTATGGCGATCCTAAAACTTACGTCTTTATGTTTACATTCAATGTAAATTGTAAGTCTCGCCAACGACTTTCAAACAAATCTACGGATAAAAGGACGAGGCGATTATACCGTGTAACATCTCTCAATCTATAGCAAATTTGAGTTAATAATACACTGTTTTGGGACAGTGTCTAGGTAGTTCATATTTCAGCTAAAAGCTACTTTGTTATCTATATAAGAGGGCAAGTTTTCGATACGGCCAAATGTTGATTGATTTTAGGATAGTAATGCATAGTTTTGATAAAGAGATATAATTAAAGTTAGAATGGGTAAGTTCTAGTAAGTTCTGAAATATTCTGGAAGCCTGAATATTGATCCAGAATGCCGTAGAATGTTCTGGGGCATTTTAGAACCTTCAAGCATGATCTGCTATCTAGAACTTAAACAATTCTCTAAAATTCTGTAGGACGTTGTAGAAACTGATTTTGAAATTAAATATTAAAAAGTATGTAAGGAGCATATTCAGACAACCTCAGTCAGTTGTGCTTTGACTTGTTAAGAGAACAGTTATACAATACAAAATCAGCAACCGTATGAATTACGTGTTCCACTGTGCTAAACAAAGTCAACAGTTTGTTTTTACGTTAGTTTGTTCACTTGTTGCTATTGTCTGCATCTATAGCAACAAGAACATAATCTTTTTCTTCTTTACAAACGTTGTTGTTGTTGTGATAGCTATCATCAAGAGGACAAAGTAACCACTGACAAGTCAACGAATCAGTGTTCGCTGAAAAGTATCAAAAATAAGGCTTTGAGGACAATGCAAATGTTGTTTACTCCAAAATTTGATCTTGTTTGAAGCCTGGGAACTAATGTGTTTTCATGATTTCATCTTTGTCGTGTAAGTGATTAAAAAGTCAGTGATGTCCCTTCACGATATCAAATCACAGGAAGCAGACATAGTGAGTCACTTGTCCACTTACATTAGCACTATTCTATGCAACAATTTCAGCTTCAAACAAATCGCTGTCTTTGGAAGTACCGTGTAGCGATCTGCTTCCGTAGATTCCCGATCCATACAGCGTTTGTTAATATAAGTAAATCACTTATCCGATTTAAACGAAACGATCGTCCTCAGGTGCGGATTTCACGCCGATTTTGACGTGGTCTGCCTAGGTAATTTTCGACAGGAATAACTCTCTTTGTTTGCCAACTTCTGGAACCCCATGCAAACTCTCTTGCCGCCTTTCTCATGCAATGAATCGTGATTCATGAAGGAAATGCGAAATACATCAAGGTTGCTGTTACTACTTTAAGGGGAGGCCAAACGGAGCATGATGCCCCTATACATCTAAATGGAATATTAAAATGTAAAATTGATATCCTTTTAAAATCCCTCTTAGGTGATGTAGCATCGATAACCTATATCTCTATCTCTCTATCTATCTTTCTATGTATCAAGCTCAATAAACATGAAATGCATATGACGCTGGAGAGAACTAAATAGTGCAATAATTAAGTCCACAATCCGGTAAGAAGATCCCCAGTTTTACCACCACAAGCAACCTAATTATGATCTGAAACAAGTACAAACCAATTTGGACCACTTAAAATCCTGCCACTGTAATAAGATAAAAGATAAAACCTTGGTTTTCTATGTTTTGTATGGGTACAGCCTTAGTACAAAAGGAAAGTGTCCGGACAATTTTCAAGTGTTTTGGCGTGGAAGGTTGAGGAATGACAAGAATATAACAAGGAATTGTGTAGCATTTTTAAGACACATTATATGACAGGTGTGCATCGTGGTTTCTCCAATGGATGGTGGAAAATACAAGAGGCAGTCCAAAAGTGAAGTGAAGATGCAACAATGCTCTAAATTTTAAATTTGAAAATATGTCTTCCCGAAATTTCGGAAGCATCGTCCCAGCCCCTAATCTTCTACGGTGCTGAAGAGAAAGTATCAATTCTTAAAAACTGGACACGGAAGATGTGCTGTTTGTGTTGACTTACATCACACCCTGTTGGATCCTCTTAAATGAGCGATACTGGTTCACGTCAGTAGTTTCTAGTTTCAGGCACGTTTCCTGGAAGGAAAAGGAATGTCAAACGGCTAATATCGCAGAAAAGTGATATTTTCCGGTCACTATAACTTGAAGCAAGCGATTCATCGAATTCCTATTTTTGAACTTATCAATGACTTAAGGTGCGAAATGTTCTTACTTTGTGAGTTTTAAGAGCATGATTTTTGACAATCGCGCTTCAGGATCTTTTGCAAGGTGCAACCAAACCAACTACCATACGATGGTACTGGAACTTATAACCATAAGACAAATGTCGAAACACTTTGAAATAAGGTTCTATCAGACTACCATGATTCTTAACCAGGATCAGGTCTTCACTATGGGCGCATATCGCTGTAAGAATGGGGGGGGGGGGGGGGGGGGGCAAATGTATTAAACATGGACATTTTGTCACTTCTGGGCCCAAAAGTGGGGAGACAAAGCAGCTATTGTTCCCCATCCCGAACTGAGGGGGAAAAGTCTTCCCGTATCCCCACAGAATCTACGTCCATGGTCTTCACAACTATACACTTCCATCTACCTACCACACAGAGATGATCAGAAGTTTCAAATCCAAAAACCAGGAATCGCAGATAGCTCGTTCTTGATAGCAGCGTTGCAAATACTTAGACGAAGATTATGCAGGCAAGTTGTTGAAAATGATCTGTTGAATATGTTGTCAGTCCCGAAGTGTATGCTCTAGGTGTTTCTTCTTGAAGTAAGTATTTTATATCATTACCCTGCTTCTAAAGCTTCGAATTCTATTGACTGACGGAGTTAAAATCAAAGATTGATTCATGCAACTGCTAGTTTCAAGTATTAAAAAAAAGAGAAGATGGATGGTAAACTCCTAAACACAAATGCTAAAGCAAGAAAAAATTAAAATGTTCTGACTTAGAAAATGTGCCTAGTGGTTAGACAATAAGGGGGTTAATTGGGCATAGCCCGAGATCAAGCTCAGATAGAGTCCTCACCAACTGCCACTGATCATCGGAAGAAATCTTGCAAGCGATTATTCAAACAATAGAGATAAGACACTTTTAAAAGGGGGTTTCTTGGGGAGATCTGCTAAAATAATATAATAACCGGTGGCAGTTTATGACACTTAAACGAGAGACTAGAGAAACTAACCACTTGCTTACCTTTGAATGGAGGGGTGGCCTGCTTTCATACATGCAATTTCTATTTCAAGTGAACTCTGTGATTTGTGACTGAAGATTTCCAAATCTCGATTACTCCCCGTGGGCCTCTTTTTTCGTTAGCAATCTATGCAGTACTTCGGCGTTACCACCTTCAAAATTATCCGAAGAATTGCTGCGACGATGTGTAGGATGGGACCCAAAGAATTTGACCGACCTAGTTTGAGGGTTGTTCTGTTCTTATGACGTTTCTAGATCGTTGGTGTTCATTATCACTTAAGATGTTCACGCAGACCCAAAATTGCCTTTTTGTCTAAGTACACGACCAACAGTTACCAAAAATTTCGTGAGAATAAGTGGGAGTGGCCACCCCCCAGGACACCACCCACTTCTCATCATTGGCTGTCGTGAAGCGGTCATTCATCTCTGTTTCTTGTGGCTGGTTTCAAGCATGTTTATTTACTCGCGGGAAATTGCAAACTGGTCATCACAACGACACTGAATCGGATCTCGTTCAAAGTTGTGTTGTGAAGAACAATCAGATTCGGAAAGCGATCAACAGTTTTTAATTCAAACCGATAGATTACGATCGGCTCAGTGGATCTGTACAAACTAAAGTCCCATACCGTTATAACATTGAGCAGCCAGTGAAGGATTGTGATGACCGTCTAGTCTGCCCTCAAACATTTTCATCGTTGGTGCCACAAGATTTTCTTGTTGTTGTCAGGCTGGATGCCATGCAGTTTTGTACGGCGGGATCACATCCTTTCTAGTGCTGCCAACTGTCACCATTACAACTACTTAGATGTAAAGTCTAAGCTTTGTTTGGTCTATTATTATTTGATAAAGACGAGCTCGAGTTACGACGAAATCTGAGACAGCACAAGCATTACCGCTCCTTGCTTCAACCACACGAACTTACAACATAGGGACGTGATATAGTGCAGGGAACGAAATACATCATTGCGATTTCTGTTATACAATTTGAGATATCATATTGCCATCATTATTGGATATATTAGAAAACCAGTACATTACAGAAATCGAACTTGAGAAGCTGAACTACGACACGGTAATATCGGTGGATTCAAAACTGCTCTCGATATTTTCAAGCCCACTTTTACATTACATTGCGCAGTGAGTTGGGTCTATAAAATCTCTGAGAACAGAAGATGTAGTAAAATGGATGCAGTGTTTCTGGCGTCTGTGACTGTTATCAGATATTTGTGATTGTCAGGAATCAACCATGATACTCAGTCTATGGCCCGTGGCGTGCAGCGATCGAAGAATCTTAGGAATGCTAGTGAGAAAGATTATACTGTAACTACACGCCATATCGCTTGTACTGTATAATAGCCCGCTTATTATTCACTTGCGTACGAATTATCAAAAGATATATATCAGTATTTTGCAGAGTCGACCCTGATTACTGATCGTGACTTGAAACTACAACTTTTATAGCCTATAACTGGACCTGTGTGAAGCAGAAATCAGTAGTGATAGGATCATAGATGCAACACTTTCAAGACCTCGTTTATTGACTTCATCTTACGTTTTCAGTCGTGATTGCTTGAAAAGCAGTGAATGAGATACATGAAATGCCACTAGGATTAAATTTCAAGAGGAAAATAGCTAACAGCGGGAAAACATTTGCGACCAAAGTTAGGCTGCTGGATGAGTCTGTCATTGATGATAAATTGCCTCCGTCATCAAAAGGATCTGAATGTTTGAGAAGGGTATGCAAATCCCAAGGGGTAGAGGAGGTAAGATGTACGATATAAGTGTTGAACTTGTAACAGATCATTTAGTTATCAATTGTTTAGTCTATTGCATGTTGTCTTCAGATAGTCTAGAAAATGGTAGAGGACCAAGAACCAATTGATATCAATCCGGTGCACTCAACCCCCAACATAAAAGACTGAGATACCATCTCTGCCCCTGAAGCTTCATTGATATCCACTTAACTCCAGATTCATTGTTTCACACGCATATAATATCCATTTTCCGTTCAGTCATAATTGCCACTCCACTTCCTTTAAAAACTGGGAAACAACCCAATGCATTTACATGATGGTAAACTCGTCACTGGCATGGGTATTTGACATATAGTACTTACTTAGGGGTGTGACAGGTAGAGAGAAATTTCACACATGGTGAGTTAAAATTGTAAACAAATTTGACGAAACTACCCGTTGAGCAGAAATGTTGTTTACATCAATGATAAATTTAGAACCAAAAGTAGCTTCGTTGAGAAGACATTTGTGAAATAATATGTCGGTCCTATGTTTCCCGTCATTAAAGCTCTGTAGGTAGGGTAATGGTTTAGTAAGATTTTAATCTGTGTGACTAATGCTAAGAATCATACATGGATATTGATCACACGTGGTAAATTGTAAACAAAGTGCCAGAAAACTGCCAATTGAACAAAAGTTTTGTTTACCTGATCAATGATTTTAGCTTAAATATCGATAGGCTCTTGTGAGAACATTCGGGAACCTGCTTGTATGACCTCATACATCGGCGACCCTCCATTTAAGATACAGATTTGGTATGTATTGATGTATGTGCATGAAGTCACATCTATGGGTGTATCTGAAAGACTTTGCTGTAAATAATACGTATCATCGTATCAATTTCCAAAGGTCATATTTAAGTATGCTTAGCATTTGATAAGTTTATAAATACCGGGCTTTATAGCAAAGATCTTGATCTAAAACTGCTGATTTATAAAATATGGTCGTTCACCTGAATTGTTGACCAGAAAATTATCAATGGTAAGAAGAGGATGTTTACAAGTTAAGCTTCTTGTATAGCATAATATTTTAATGTTTGGCCTACTCCAATTGCAATTTAAAGACAAGGTCCCTTCTTTTGCCTCCCTTTATCTCATTGTCAGTGGAATGGGAAATAACCGGAAAGCCATGGGGGAATAACAATAAAGTAAACTTGTTATGACAGTGCAAGAACTTATATCAAATAGAGATACATATTCCAGAAATATTTAGGACTTATAAAACGTGCTACTTTTAATTTTGGACAAACTTGAGGTAAACTCTGCCAATCAGGGATGAATTCACTATAGTCAATAGTCAATCAGTACATATTAATTTGAAGGTAGCTGTGGTAAGAACTGAAAGTTCTTGAGCTTCTTGTACTGCATTACAATGTAGAGTAAGGGTGTTACAGAGCTGATACTATTTATCTCAAATTTTTTATCTTATCTTTTATCATTAATTAAAATCTACAAGTTGAGGTAATGATGTTTGTAAACCTTAGTGACAGACACTTTCAAAAATTTGAATTAATGTGTATATACACTGTTAATCACACTTAAAAATCAATTAAAGCTGCTTTGGGTGCATTTAAAACAGGATTCATGTCACCACTAGGTCTGGTTGTTCAGTTGTGCCTAAGCATAAGTTCAAATTAAATAGCTACCAAGGAATATGATGTACCTTACCTACCGGTATTGTAGTATATTCTGATAATGAATAAGATTTTGAGAAGATTTGCTAAATTCTACCCATGGAAATAGAACTACTTTTCACATTTATGATTATATATGTGATATCACACAGTTTATGATATAATAAGGTATTTCTGCATAGATGAAATGAATATGTAAATCCAAATAGTTTGTGTCACTTGCACTTTGTTAAGCATACAATACCATCCCTCTTTATCACTCTGATTACAGTAGCTTTTAATCAAGGGATTATATCAATATACGTCAACGAAGAATAGGGGATTGCATGCTTCAACATATACTACAATATACATTTTCTGTGAGAATTTTTACACCCCTTCTTTAATAACTTTTCCAAACATTAAAATGAAAATCATTGGAATTTATTTGAAAATTGTCAACATTTTAACTTTTTCCCACAGTATGCATATGGTAGTCCAATATACAAAATGAAAATAAGGGTTGTAATGAAAGGGCTGGTTTATTGATTGTGAGAGTACGTGAATCAGCGTTTGTTTGGAGTTGGGAATGGAATGTCAATCTATTGTTCATGCTGTGAATTGATGTTTTATTTTGATATGAAGAGTTGATTAAAAATGTCAACTTGTGTGCACTGTTAAAATAACAAACATGTGGTAATATATACAATGTAATATCTGATTGTCTTATGTACTATCAGTAGTAATATGTGCCATTTGTATGTAGAGGGGTGTATTGAGAGACTTATAACCAAGTTCTTGAAATGTTGTGACTGTAGATAGGCCTTAATTATAAGATATCAGTGTTCAAGAAGAGGTGTATAAAAAGTGATCTTTTAATACATTTTGGAAGTAAGATTTTCAACATGATCTGGTAATAATTTTACAATACATTGTTCCAACATTTGCTGAACTAGCATATTTTAGTTTGCAATATGATTTTCTTATATATATGGTCCTTCCCAAAGTTCCTGTTTCTTCCAATGTTTTGGCCCCCAACTTGTTTTCTTCCTGCTATGATACACTTATCAATTCCTTTGTGACCCCATGTTCTGGTGATATTAATCTTACTTACTATTTAGTACTTGCATTCATCAACTGGTTCCAGATCTTCACAATCTATCACCTATCCTTTTTCTTCTAGCTGCCTCTTCCAGCACTACTTTGATGTGTATAATAGCTCAGTATCATTCTGGATCTCTCTCCACCTTGTTCTGGTCAATAGCATTTTTTCCAATTGTTCTCTGCTTTCAACAAAGATTGATGTTATGTTGATACCTTTGGTATAATGTTGAACAGCACCTCTTCTCCCTGTGGCACTATTTGTTGATGTAAGCACGAGTCATGTAGTGACTAATGTTAGTTTTGGTGATCACCTACCTATTGAGCAATTGAGAATGATAAGTAAAGACTTTTTCTTTATATGTAATCAGGCTCTGGACTTTAGGAAAATATAGATACTCTAATTAAAACATGTAAAAGCAACGATAGGTTATGCCTTTTTTTGTAGTTTTATGGTTTTATTGTCAACAGTGTAGACTTATCGAATTTCGGAGATTATAAAGTCTGATTATAATCAGATGGACTGTTCATTATTTTCTTCTGCTGCACTGCAGATCAGCTGCAGGGGCATTATACTCAACACTATTGAAAATATAGTGTATGGTTATTTATCATTTGTTATCCAATATAAGATGTCTTTGGGTGTAGGGAGTATAAATGTATTCTATGCTATGTAGATACCATGAATATACATTTACCTCGGGTGGTAATAGATAAGAGTGTCATAGAGTTAGGATGTGTTCTCACATAGGTAATTGGAGTTCTTATATTATTTTTTTGATTCCAACAAAGCATTGTTTGCAGGGATGGTGTTAAGTTTATGGCGTAAGTTGTATTGGTATGCTAGCAGGAAGTAATTAAGGCAATGTACAATTTGATGAGGAAGTCGGGTTATTGCCTTTTTTAGTTCTGCATAAAACAATCCCCAGTCAGATGCACATAAAATTGTATTGTGAACAGTGGCAGTATAAGGGGGACACTGACAGGGCCATGGCCCGAGGCCCTGCACCTCAATGGGGCCCCATGCTTAAATGCAAATAAAATAGTGTGCGTTTAACTGTCCGTATTACTGTTGTGGAGGTAAGTGAAAATTTGAAACTATACCCACTGGACGGAATATGCACCTCTGGAATGTTGGCAATACAATTATGTCTAAACTGCCTTGAAGTACATAATGTCATAGGGCCCCACAAACTATTTTGTCCCAGGGCCCGCACCCTCCCAAACTGCCACTGATTGTGAAGTTGTTTCTTCAAACTGACCTGACTGCAAGTATTAATCCTCTTGGGTGGTTTAAGCCTATCTCAAGTTTTCTACATGTATCTCTATTGATTGCAGTGAGTTATTTCATATCTATATCATTGATTGTGTCTGTCAGTTCCAAAATACATAGTTTGACACTGGTGAAGGCCTTTAAAAAGGTTGAAACATGATATTAAAGCCAGGAGGGGGAGATGAAGGGTTGGATTGACCAGTTGTACTCTCATCTAACTTTTGGGCCAGTGTTGTCTAATGGTTGGGTGTTTGTCTTCAGTTCATTAAGTCATGGGTTTGAATCCACCTGACTGCCAGTATTAAACTGCTTTTAACTATTTTCATATTCAAACATTTTACTGTAATTTGTAGCCTTTTGTATGTGGAAAAATACATAGAAATATTATATGTTATATATATACATCATGAAGATGTAGATCATGTAGAGATTGAAGGCAAAAGGAACATTGCAATCTTTTCATCAACTGCTTCAAGTTTCATTCATCTTGTGACTGTCAGCTAACTGACAAGGTTTTAAGGTCACCAGAAAAAAATATTTTGGTCAAAAAACCCAGAAGTATCAAATGTACTTGCCACTTGACGGTGAAAGAATCAAACTTCAAAATGGAAAGTTCTGTTACAAAACAGAAAAGTTCATCTTAGAGAAATGGCAGGTGTCATTGTATCTTTTTTATAGAGGAAATCTTGCAATTGTTTATTCACCTTAAGTTATTAAAGAAGAGGTGTGAATTGATGTTTAAATGGACAGATTAGAACATTTTAAGTAGTAAGCCATCCAGAGATAAAAACTAAGTAGATATATCAACATTGTTGTAAGAAATACTTATGTTAAACTTACCAAGAAAGTGAGTTGCTTTCTCTTTGTTTGTTTCTATTGATGTATTTGTAGATAATATATATATATATATATAAAACAAGAACAGAACTACTAAGCCATTAAATTAAAATAATCTAAGACAACAATAAAACATTGGCTCTTGCTGATGGCCAGCTTTCGGAAAATTACATTCCTTCTTCTGGCAACTGCCACTACCTTGCCTGGACATTTTATACTGCTTAATGTTTACAAC
>JAAAKL020002037.1:0-27798 GCA_010016065.2 Carybdea cf. marsupialis auct. non (Linnaeus, 1758)
AAGGCTGGGCTGTCCAAACACAGGTACAATCCATCCGACGGGCTTCTTGAGTTTCCGTCTCCCCAATTTCCCTCACACGGACTGGGTGGGCCCCGTAACTATGGCAAAGAAAAGTTGTCCAAGCTTCCCAGCGTTGGAATCGAACCCGGGTCGGTGGTTTTCAAAGCAAGCTTTTAGACCACACGGCCACACGCTCCACAAGAGCTCATTTAACATAGCCACTAAGTTATGTAAAATAGCTTATTACGCAGGGAACAAAACAATATTAAAGTTTTCATTCCAACTGAATATTCATATCTCCAAAATAACATTTTCCTGTCGACATTTCCACATAGCGATTGTGTCGTATACGCCCAAGGTAGGAAACTAATCATTGAGTAGACATTTGATACAATATCATAAATGTTCTCACGTAATCCTCAATACATGTGTTCACGTAATCCTCACGTAATCATATATGGTAAGACACAGGGAGCTGAGGTCAAACACCACAGATTGGCAATTATCTCGGGAGTTGACCCTGGTATCTTCCTTGGTAGAGCTCAGCGTCTAAGTTATCAATTATCTTGCAATACCAATCGATTTTCGGCAGGCTTTAGAAGATTGCTGTGCAAGTATTGTCTAGTAGATTTGTAGTTCAATATGTACTATCAAGGTTCATGACATAAAAAGGTATTCAGCTGTCGGCTTGTACCTGCATCCGACGAACATTCATATTTGAACATTGATTTAGCTGGGACTACATAGGAAGAGGGTGGTAAAACGGTGCAATAATTCCTTGAAGGGGACAGGGCAGATCATGGTATCAATGAGAGTTTGATGCCATATACTGACTGCAATCAAACTTCAGCTTGAGGGTCAATAAAGTGCCAGTGCTGTAGGTCCGCTCTCTAAAGGTTCCAGCGTTGTTGCGCCACTATCATAATTGCAAGAAAGCTGGTGTCATCATAAATTTGGAGAACAAGGGCGGATGGTATCTTGCTATGTGGTTAGAACGTCAACGGGGATTTTTATACTATCATTTAATTTCTAAGGATGTCCCTTTACGCAGTTTTCTTTTACATAAAGGGAAAGATATGCACTAAGTTATTTAAAATGCCTTAAATTTAAAGTTATTTAAAATTTTTTGGCTAGTTTAGGATAGTCTATAGCACATCAGACCCGTAACTTGCAGCATATTGCAGGAGGGCACAGTTTCTGTAATTTGTAATAACGTGCGCAAGAGGCAACTTATATACAAATGCACCTGCAAACGAATGCAGAGTCGATTTAAAATCGATTACCAGAATTTGGGTAACAATCAGACACTGACTTTGACATAAATACCCGCTCGGATGCTTCCTCGAGGGGGCATTACCTCTCCAAATCTGCCGTTCGCGGGCATATTATTATATGTGTCATCACGAATCATGAAGTATCTAGGTCAGTCTATAAAGATGACAAAAATCGTAGTAATGGACCCGTATGATGTTCATAGGCAAAACGGGACAAAAGGACACAGGGAGAAATGGTGGACACAGATTCGGGTCCAAAAATGGATAATTGATACCCTGAATACCGGCACTTAGTTGTTTAGTTTAAGAAAAATCTTGATACTACCCTAATCGTTTGGTAGAAATTTTTTGATTTGAAATTCGGGCAAAATACTGTATCTCCCTGTGTTGAATTTGTTCCGTACTTCTCTGATATGTGTTGATTAGGGGATATAATTATCGACTGCCACGCCCATTCCTCTAAAAGGGCTAGGCTCTAGTTTCTCGTAGAATCAAGAGTAATGTAAAGCGATTCCTATGGAAAAGAGAATCACAGTCAGTTCTATGATATGGAATTTCTATTCTTTCAAATGGTTCTTCTCTAATCAGATGAAATTATGTTGTCCTCGTAGGAAACTTTAAGACAACCCCCATCTGGTAACATTGTTAAAAGTGACTATCAATAACATGACGGTATGGTGACTGGAACAAAAAAGACAAAAATCAGTTTAGTATGTTTAGAGGAGTTTTGAAAGCCAAGGAGGAACATTAGCGGTAAGCAACTATCCACACCTAAACTATTGGCAAAAAGGCGATCCTGTGCTTCATACAATTTCCCTCTTCATTCTATTAAGGGCTTATTTGAATCTCAATTAACCTGCTAAGGTTTGGAGTAACAACTGACAAATCATCAGGAGCTGTCTCTAGTATAAACTCCCACATTACCATCTACAAGATGTCATTTCTACCATGTTTTTCATAACAACTTTAAATTTAATAGATTATTAAGTGACTGGTCCGGAATAAACAGCTGAGGCCATCTGCTAGAATAAGAAGTCAGAGGATCGTATGCATCTTCCTTAAAATCGATTATATGATAAAATTTCTCACGCTTTCCTTACGTTCCTTATGCTTTCCATTGCTGCATTAAATCAGATATAATGAAACACAATCTCTAATTAAATCAAACAAGCCGAATAAACAGCGTGACATGAAACTAGACACTGATCTATTTTAATTAATATTACTTTATATTTTTATGTTTATGACTACGATTATTTGGAATTTTTTCGAAAGGTGTTGTCGTGCTGAAATCAAAACGCGGAGTGATTTACATTTTATCCGTAATGTATAACCATGAAAATAGATATAACATGATTACCTTGGAGGTCAATCTATTTATCATTTGTTGAAATCTCGTGCTCAAAAGCAAGAAGAAATTTAGCCTCATTGAAACATCAAGTAGCGATCAGTTCGTAAACTGTCAAAGAAGGGTAAACACCAGTGTAAACGACTTTACGTATAAAAAAGCAAGTGCGATTACGTGGTCACGTGATTTGATGATAGCACGGAAGATCATTTTTTTAACGACAAACATAGGCAAATGATCATTTGCAATGTGTGCTAATAGTTGTTTAAATATATTCCCAATCAACTTTCCATGTGCTTGACTGCTGTAATTTATCTCAATATTATTTGCAAAATTTAACCCATACATTATGTATAAAGTTCTTTCACTAGGCATTTTAAGTCGAGAAATTTTCCTTGAAGAAAATTAATATTTCGCATCAAATGTCAATGAAGTACACATCTTTATTTATGTTAAAGACAGCCTCGGACGAATCTGCATCATATAAATGAAAACTCTCCCCATACCGACTGGTTTTACATAGGCGTTCACACAATGTTTCTAGTTAACAGGAGCAATATATCTATCTCGATGATGTACTATTCAAGGTCGCAGAGAAGTAGTTCAATAAATGTAAGTATATCCACATACCTGAACTGGCCCAGCAGCCTGCAACCATAATAATAAAGACGAAATAGGTCACCATACTGTCACTGAGAGATGATCTGTTCCCGTCGGTAGCCTTTTCCCACTAAAAGAGTTTTAAATTCTTTGGTGGAGTAAATCAAAGATACGTCTATGAGTCCGTGTATGTCCCAGAGTACACTCAAGCAATCCTTGTCTTTCTTTCTTTTTATGCTTCACTAAAAACACAAAATGAGTAACACTGACTTATCAGCTACCTTTGTGAAACGTAAAACAACAAATAAAAGACGTTCCCCTTTAAAGAGTATTTATAAACGCCATTTACTTTTCAAACATTCCTAGCAAATGTGTGCCGGCAGCTGTGCAGACTGTGACGTGATGCTTTCGAGATTTACAATCTTTCCAGAAAAATGCTGGCCATAAATATTGGATGACTTCTTGAGTAGGACCGTGTATAAACGTCCAGGCTGAGTAAAAGTACTGCAATATAAAATTGTTATCATCTTTAATTTACTATTACAAAACTGGTATGATATTGCGTTCCATCTGAATCTGCATATCCAAGAGCCCTATATCTCCTTTAAAGGAAATACGATATGATAAAGATATAAAATAAATCAAATCAAATCAAAGCCTTAAGGATGTATGGTTGATCACCTGTTTCATAATCCGAATGATCTACTACATGAAGGACTATTCCGAGCAGAGTGATTTGCATCCTTCATTGTTTTTTTTTCACGTATTCAAAACGTTAAAAGCTGATGATCTTGGGTTTTTTTCTCTTAAACGTCAACGCGGTGACAGAAACGAACATCGTCTCACTTAGAAGTGGTGCCTCCGTGAACTAAGTTGTTACTCAAAAGATTTATGAGGTCTAAACAGTTGGCTTCGAATCCACAACTTTACCGGGGATGTATAACTGTGCTTTACTGTAGCCTATTTGAGGATTAGAATTGGAGTATGGTCGTTTGTGACTTACTTATTTATTTCTCTAGTATTTATTCAAACTGATCGTTTCAAATCCTCTCTTAGAAATGTTTTTCATAATCTAGTTACCTTCTACGTTTGTCACGGCCCCCTGTTGTAACTCAACGATAAAGGAGCAGTTGTGATATGGCTGTGTTTCATAATAAAACCTCAATGCTTATAATAGGAAACGACATGATTGATTCTTAAAAAGGCGTGAAGTGGTTGTCCCTATCGTAACCATCCACCAGCTACTGTTTATAAATTTTGTCACCAGGCAAATGAGCAATTTAAACGTTTACTGCTGGTTTCGGGATTACAATGATGAAACGCTGAAATGGTGTAGCAAAGTTTATCGTCGTACCAGATCAATCTAGAGTAAGGTGACCAAAGAGATTTCCTGCAAAATGTGACGTAAGAGACATAGCAGTATCACGTGATGTACGCTTATCGAGTTGACGTAGGCATGTTAGTCCCTGTCCCTGTAGTCCCTGTACCCGATGACGAGAAGCAATAAATACATATAAATGTAAAGATAGGGAAGGTTGTTCTTTAACTGGAATCCGAGGCAATGTTAGAATAGAGTTTATAGGGACACCAAGATAGTAGACGGAGAAAGGTCAACAAGAAATGCAATGAGTAGTCAACTTGGTCTAGAAATAAGAGAGTGCGACAAAGATGGTTCATTTCATATATATTGCAGGTGGTCTTAACTAGTAGCAATCTTTTGGGCATTACGAATAGTGACGAAGGGGTGCACGACGAAAATAAAAGTAAAGAGAAAGACAGAAAGTAGCAAGCCAAAAATGACTAATCCCAAATTACTCCCAAAGTTCCTTTAGTCATGCAAATTTCAAAGATGCAAACCCCAGTATTTCAATATTTAGTGCAAAAATGCAAAAACTTTTTAATTCTCGGGGATGTCATTTAGTCACTCAGTTAGGAATGAAATTTTTCATTCAACTAGCTATTAGATCTTTCAAACGAACAAGATACAAGGACGCAAGGGGACAAGACATGTTTTATAAGATCACGAGTTTTGCTGCCAGATAATACAGAAGGAGCAGGTTTGGGAGTTACTTCTTAGATTGCACGATTACAACAACCTTTTCGTTAATACACTCAACTAAAATCAGTGGAAACCCCAGTATTTTAATATTTAGAATATCACTCTTAATAAAAGAGCAGTGGGACAAGGACATAAACAGTGGAAGTCACTCACATCCGGGGCCTGAAAAACAAGGTTGGAGAAAAGCTATGCACAATGTGTTCAAGTGACCCTACCGTGATAATGTTTGAAGTTCAATGAAATTATCTGAAGGTCATAGCGTTCTCCACCAAGGCAGTTTTTGGAATTGAATTTTCTGCTCAGGGGGAGAATTTAAAAAGCTTCAATTCAGCAGCAACAAAGCCCCTTCTATCTATCGCAAATCCCGCACAACCTGCTTAAAACAGATACTGTCCCCTTTGTGCAAACATTTAACATGCAAAACAAGTGGTTACGATACTTTGCCCTTACCATGGCTCATGGTAAGATCGATGCCAGACATTGACATTTATGGGAAGTCTCCAGTTGCAAATAGCACTACAACTTACGACAAGGCTATTAGGGAAGGGTTTACTGTGCCTTTGACATGTGATGCTACATTTTACATCGAACATCCTAAGACCTGTTAATGAGAATCTTAATAGAAAGACTCAAAATGCACTCCGCAATACTGATCGCTGCCTCAAGACTAGAAGGGATAAATCAATAAGGATAAAACCCAAAATATATCATGATCCCAAAAGATCGCCCTCGTACATCCTGTTAAAGTCACCGATGTTTTAAAAACGGCCTGCTTTGAACGGAAATACTTTGAGAAGGGCATTAATTGTTACGTTTGAGTTTCACAGTAGATGTGATGCTACCACAAACTACCATACAGAAAAAAGACTGTATTCAACATTACAATGATCAATAGATTATAAAAACTGCCTATGGGGGAGTATTGACCTCTTAATTACTTATACGAATTTCCTCAAGGAAAATGATAAAATAGACTAAACAATATAACAAATCAATATAATCTCAGTCAATTATGATAAAAAGGCAACGAATATGAAGTGTTATGTATGTTATTAGGTTTTTAACTCGATTTTCCACTAATTTACAGTAAAAAGTCATCGCCCTTCAGGAAGAGGGTGACACGCCCTCAATTATCCATATTTTGTAATCAGAAACTTTCAAACTATTTCAAACTCAATTAAAAAAATTCACAACATTTTTATGTCTCTATCTATTGCAGTGTAAAGAGTCTTGAAAAAAATTCCGTAAGGAGAAGGGTGCGCAACCTTCATACGGCTAGTTAGAAGATCATGGCCGAGTTACTCGATCAGGAGAAAAGGCAATCCAAGGTATGTCTACACGATTAAAGAAATTAAGGCTGAGTTTCACTTCATAAGCCGAATAAGCACGAGCTTTGTTAATGAATAGAAACAAATTGCCGAGACATGCAACTAAACCCCAAAATACAATCGCTCACAACTTATTACAAAATTCATACAAAACGTTTTCGTAATTTTTAAATTAAGGAAACAACTAAGAACAAAAATTCCCGTACCTCTTAAATTCTGGATCTTTTTAAACCATGAAGAGTAACCAAGAGACGTACTCGTATTACTAAAATTTGCCTCACTAAATAGTACACAAAACAGTGTTGGTACGCGGAAAATACAGACAAAAAGTATTGAGTTATAGTAAATACACAAATAGATATCCGTGTTCTATTGTAAACAACCTGATGAGGAGGAAATGTACGAAACTGTCAGATACTACTCAGATTTGAACAGAAATGCTATTCTTTTAATCAGTGCCAGAGGGAAATTGAAAGCGGAAAAATATATTTTCCCGGGTCAGTTCTCGTGCCATTTTTGTCGCCAGGTAATGCCATCAATCAAGCGGACATTTCAGGTGCAATTGGTAACGGTCACATCAATACTTTTGCTCAGGAAAGTAGAAAGGGTTTTTAAATCATAATATTTGCCAAGAGTCGCAAGGCAATCCAATTTCGGTAGCAGTATTTATTGTTTTATTCAAAATTCGCGGCAGGTTCAAAGTCTCGTTTTAATTAAATGGAACAATGGTCACAGCATTGTTGACAAGATAAAATTAGCCTTCCTCCCCTCTTCCCATAATCTGCCAAATGTGCTCTCCTCCCTTCAATGTAAAGAAAATCTTGTGCGTCTATGATGACGGTAATGGAACTGAGGATTTTGTTTTGAGAATCAAACTCTTCTCTGCAATGAAAAAATCGCCGTGATAGACGCTTACTGGAAACTCACTCAGTCTATCAGGTCGATCATTTGCATTGTTACTTCATATACATGAATGCTTGAAAAAGAAAGTAAGCCTGCCGTTTCAATCGTGGTCTTAAGGGGCCGTTTTCGGACGTGTAGGACCTCTGTGCACTTTCCAACGCGGGTCCTTATTAAAGTAAAGTATTATTATCAATATCTCCTCAGCCCACATAGCTCAAATAATATGGGGCTTTGCTTATCGTGTAGAATAATTTTGATACCAATTGCAGCGTGTATATACATCGAAGAAGACGAAAAGAGAAGCTGACTGACTGGCTGACGGAAGCTTTTGGCTGTGACACTCAAAGGTCCCGAATAGAAGGTTAGTTGTGATGCCTCATCCTTTCTCAAATTACTGGAAAAGAGTTTTGAAAAAGGAGAAATCGACGTAAAAAAGTTTTGAGGTGAAAGAGCTACCGCCCTGTCCGCCATACTCTAAAACCGCCACTGGTGGTTTTTGCAGGGGGGTGTGGAAAGGGCACCGCGTATCTTTGGATTAGTGTACCCGCACTTCTGTTAAGCACAGAAGATTATTACCACATAGGCCTCTCTGAGAACGCAATGGATGTTTATGTTGGGTGGATCTAGTAGGTGACCTCTCCAACAGTGATCACTACAGGGGGTTTTTATTATCCAATCTGAATTTTTTTTTCTATTATTCTCTTTCTGATATTATTCTAAACTTTTTCAGTGTCAGTTTTGCTGAGAATACTCGATTTTAACATGAATAATTTTCGAATGTTCCTTAATTCAACAACTGTCCCTTCGGAGTTCCGATATACACTCGACACACAATTTTATTTTTATTGGAGTATATATACTCGATTATGCCCTCCTGCCATTTTCCATGAAACATGCCTGATGAATACACCACTCTTAGTGCTATAAATACGTTTATTACTCAGAGAACATGTTCAAAATCATGAGTTAACTTATATTTTCTCCTGTCCTCTGAGTCCTCTGTCCTCCTTCATCCTGCATGAGAACAAGATCCTCTACGTCAAATTGTCCCTTTTGGCAGCTATTTTTGTCGCTCTTGTGACAAATTGAATTTCAGACAAACCATTCTCCACCGACCACGAAAGCCTCTGTACCATCAAACTTGTTGGTAAAATTTGACTAAAATGCTTTTCAAGCACAGAACTGAAGGATATGAAGGAAGATAGGAAAAGTGTCCTTATCTGCAACGTATTCTAAAATGATAAAGAGAATCGGAAGAATTGCTTTGGTCAAACGTTCCCGTGCTCGACCTTGATGTGTGGAGCATTGGTGGTAAAACAGCGAAACTAATTGAAATCTCCACAGTTAAAGATTTTGGGTGGTATTAATAACGGCCGTGATAACCCTCATAAAGACCAATGTCATTTAATTCTACAAATAGTGTAACTATTACAACGTATAAAGAGAAACTTCAGTACATAGGTAGTTCGAACACACGGTTTCGTATAAGATGAAATAGCAACAAACCACAAAATGGTAACTTTAAAACGAGTTGGGACATAGACAGAGAAAACATTCCATAAAGTGGCATGTTGAGCATTTTGTAGGAGATGACCACAAGAATACATTCAAACTCATTGACGATGCTGAAACTGAATCATGTTTACATCAGTTTATATTGAGGTTTACAAGGCCGAAGTTGTAGACGTTGATGCTAAATGTGAGAAAACATATAAAGGGTTAACTGGGGATGACTTCAACGCTAGATACCGTAACCATGCAAACTCTTTCCGAGATGCAAAGAGGCCCAAAGGCGCTGAATTGCTTAAATACGTATGGAAGTTGAAACGAGTATCACGTAAGTTTCAAATAAGTTGGTACATATTGAGAGAGAGCCAAAAATCTTCTCAATAGTCAGACAGAGCTAGTGTCGAATTGCCGACACAGGAAGACGTATCTTTTCCGTTTCTGGAAACAATGACAAGAAGGAGTTACGCAGTCAAATTTTAACTGTGTCTGAAGATCGAATTATCGTGAAACTTAAAGTTACACCAAATCCGGTTGTACTTTCTGTAGTATCATACATATATATTTTCCCAACTATTTGTCTGTCTATCTGTTTGTTTGTTCCTCTTCTCCTCCCAAACCCCTGGACCAAATGAAACCAAACTTGGTATATATGTTGCTTGATACCGTGGGCAGGTTTTAGGCTCATCAGACCCTGGTGACTCTCCTCGGGATGGCCCTTTGGGGCGCCTGAAGCTTTAAAATGCGTGTTTAGGTTTGGAACTGTTGTTGTTGTAGGCAGATACAAAGTTCAAATTCAAGTACAAAGATTAGTTATTGAGCAATCCAATCTTTTGAAAATATTTGGAATAATAGTCTGTTAATCTGGAGTATTTGTTAGATTCCACGGCCAAGAAAGCCATCTTTAGGGAGAAAAACACCCAAAGGTAGGTCAGTTGTAGCAAAAAGGGAAAGAGAAACTCCTGAACAAGCACAGAAAAGACAAGAAAGGCAGTCAAATGCTAGACAACAAGAGCCAACTGAATAGAGACAGTACGCCTCTTACATCAACAACTGGGGCAGGCACAATTAAGGTAAGAAGAGCATGCCGAGCAAGCAAAGGCTCGCCGTGTAGCTGATCAAACAAACATGCTCATTCTAGACAGGAGGAGACTGCTGAGCAGGCACATGCTGGATGTGCCAGTGGTCAAGCAAGGCCCTCTCGATCTAGACAGCTGAACAGACACAGAAAAGGCTTGCAAGTGAATAAGAAAGGCAGTAAAGTGCTAGACAACAAGAACCTACTGAAGAGAGACAGTCACGCCTCTTACATCAACAAATGGGACAGCCACAATTAAGGCAAGAAGAGCATACCGAGCAAGCAAGGCACTCTCGATCTAGATAATCAGAGATCGCTCAGCACACACAAGCTTGCCTTACCAATGATGAGGCAATACGCTCCAGACAGTAGGAAACTGCTGACCAAAGACAGGCTTCCTTCTGAAGTCAACTAAAAAGACAGTCTCTGATGCCGCAGCATGAAACTCATGAAAATCGTGAAACAAGACTAAATTCATATCAGCCTCCTTCAAATACTTTTCAGTAGACTGAGGTTGCCTTTAATTACCAACCAGACATTAACTATGCTGCCTTGACTAAAATTGATATAGGAAGTATGGATGACATTTGTGGTCATTGAGGAACTAAAAAATGAAAGAGAAAAGCACCTGGTATGTGCTGCTCCCGAGGAAAGGTCTCCCTGCCTCCTTTCCTGGACCCCCCTTCACCACTAAAGAGGTTGATGAATTCTGCCCATTTCCTCAGCCTTATTGGCAAATACAACTCCTGTTTCCAAATGACTTCACTTGGTGCCAAGAAAATTGTGCATGAAGGATATGCACCCAACACTTACCATACAAGGTCAGGTATGCCACAGTATTGGATCCCTACAACCATCAGAAATTGATGAATCAAAATATCTTTGGAGATCCTCAGGGTCAAAACCAAAAAGTGTGCAGAAATTCACTAAGATTTCAGGGAGGGCAACCAGATTCAAGAAAGATGGTTATACCTGAAATTTTTCTTGATTTGCAAAATTTCTTACAAGACAAGAACAACTTAATTCGCAAGTTCAAGTATGCCCTGAAGCGCATGCCCTGTGACCACTATGAAGTTCTTATCATAGGTGATAAAAAACCTGCTGGTGGGCATGCAAGAATATTTATTGAGCCAACCACAAGTGAAGTGGCAATTCTCATGGTTGAACAAGAGCATGGAAAACGTGACATTGTTGTTCATCTGAAAGATCACACTGTGAAGAGAATTGCTGAATCAAACATCGCTTGTGATCCATTGCAATATCAATTAATGTTCTGGCAAGGTAAGGATGGGTTTCATTTCCAAATTTCTCAGGTTGATCCCATCACAACAACCTACAATCCATCAAAGAAGGTGAACACCTATGACTTTTATGCTTATCGCCTCATGAATAGGAATTTGTCTTCACCCGATTTGCTCAATTGCAGGGATTTGTCTCATCAGTTTGTTCTTGACATGTATGCTATAATAGAGGCCAAACAACTTGCCTATCTTGGATTTAACCAGAAAGTTCTGAGGGCTGAGCGTTAGGCTCTTATATAGGCTACATGCTGCAGTCCTCAACCATAGAAATGTCGAAGATATGGATCATCTGGTTGTTTACAATCCAGTTTTACCGGAGGTTCAAGATATATGCACCAAGGAACTCAGGATGCAATGACCTACGTGAGACATCATGGTCGTCCAGACCTTCTTATAAACTTTACTTGCAATCCAAAGTGGAAGGACATTTCAAGGGACCTTTTTCCTGGCCGGTGCCCTCAAGACCACTATGACGTGGTAGCAAGGGTGTTCGACAAATGGTCATCTCCTTTGGTTGGAGGGAAAAAGTTCGCTCAAATGACATTGACAATATCATTAGAGCAGACTTGCCAAATACAAAAACTTGACCCTTAATTACATGAGACTGTCAATTCACAAATGGTTCATGGACCCTGCAGAACCAGGACTTGCATAGTTGAAGGGAAATGTGGTAAGCAATTCCCCCCAAAATTTGTTCATGAAAAACAATCAGATGAAGGCGGCTACCCTTCGTACAGAAGAAGAGAACCAGGTAGTGGAGGATTTGCCTGTGAAATAAATGGCAGGGAAGTTGACAATAGGTGGACGCTCCCCTTCTGTCCATTGCTGCGAAAGATGTTCAATGCCCACATCGATGTGAAATTTTGCAGTTCTGTACAGTCCATCAAGTATGTTTACAAATACATCAACAAGGGATCGGACATGGCGGTATTTGGTTTTGAAAAAATCAACAAAAATGATAAAGATTTCCATCTTTCAGATGGAGCGCTACGTAAGTAGTAATAAAGCGATTTGGAAGATATTGAATTTTCTCTTGCATGAACGGTATCCCGCCATAGTTCATCTAGATGTGCACCTGGAAAATATGCAAAGACTTTGTTTTTCTGAAGGCAATGCACGCAGGCAAGTTGAAGGGGGTCCAAAAGAGACCAAGCTTATAGCATGTTTCAAGCTCTGCCAGCAAGATGGATATGTCATATCCCTTTTACATCATGAGGTATCCCATTACTACTTCTGGATAGGCTCGTCAAAGAAATAGAAAAGCCGAAGACAAGGAACAAATGTGCCTGGCCATCAAAGTGTAAAATACTTCAAAGCTCTTGGGCGTCTTGTCATAGGAGAATTATTGTAATTAGTGCTACGTGTTCTGCAGCGTTGAATATCTTCCTATTGACGGCATGACGGCGAAGATACTTTCTCAGTGACGGTTTCAATACCATGACACTGCACTTCCGCGAGGGCTGTCCGAAACTCCATTCGTGACTCGTATACACGTCATTCTTGGGACAACTGAAGTCCAGTCATTCATTCACTTCTTCCACTGTATGGGTTTAAAAACCGAAGGCGAAAGAAAAAGACGCACTGAAGAGCGAGACCTGCTAGAGTTAGCAAGTTGCTGATTATTGCCTTGGCTTCAGTCAGAACCCTTGCCTTACGGATCCTCAAACTTTAATCTACCACGCCTGAACCAATGCAACGAAAGAGCCGAAGATCTAACAGGTCTTTCAAGTGTCAAACGTCGAAATTTTTCAACTACTCTTTCAAAACCGTCAGAACTGATGAACACTTAAGCATCTTTACCCAATCTTATCTATTATATGTTATGCTGTTGTGATGTTTAATGCTTTACTACTTATTGGAAAATTCTATTTCTAAGTCTAATTACTGTTTCGTCTGTACTTTGAGCAGGCTATATTTTACGTGCGGCGACTCCGTAACAGTGAGTACACAATCTCTCCAACCAACTTTCAGTGCTTTTGTTTGTGGTTTCTCTTACATTGTTTCCAAGTCCAACAATGGAATAATTCTGGATGGTTCAGTGGAAGAGCAATATTAGCTCCAAAGAATGAAAATGTAGGCTTTATCAATAGCAGAATGCTTAATCTCTTTCCTGGGGAGAAGAAAACCTACAGGTCTATTGACACCGTAGTAGATCAGGATCAAGGCGTGAACTATTCAATTGAGTTTATCAACTCACTTAAGCCACTTGGTGCTCCCCCACACAACTTGGAGTTGAAAATAGGCTCACCAATAATGCTGTTACGAAACTTAAACCCACCAAGACTAGACAATGACACTAGGCTAGTTGTTAGGAAACTTCTTCCAGATGTCCTTGAAGCAACAATCATCACAGGACACTTTAATGATGAACATGTTTTCATTCCCAGATTTTCAATAATTCCATCAAACCTCCCTTTCCAATTCAAAAGAACTCAATTTCCTATCAACAAAGCTGAAGATCAATCACTACAATCAGTTGGCCTGGATCTTCAAACCCTCTTCTTTTCTCATGGCCAGTTTTATGTAGCATATTACTCGAGTGGGGTCGGTCAAAAGCCTTTTTATTCATGCTCCAAACCAAAAATCAAAAAACTTTGTTTATCAAGAAGTCCTTTGTTGAAACTTATGTTGTAAAAGTTGTGTTTTTGTATTAGTATTTGTACTTCTAATATGAAGGTTTTTTCATTCTCTTCATTCATAGGTAGAAGAAAAGGATGCTGTACTGTTAGCAAAATTTAAGAAGTTGTATTCCTACATAGAATCAAACAATAGAAAGAAGAAATAGAAGAAATACAGAATTGTAAAGTATTGAATGTCTTTCTCTATTAATAGATTCCCGGACAAGCAAGGTATTCCTGCTAGTTCTTTATAAGCTTTGTTTGATGTGGACTAAAATGGCGTCGATCAACTTATGTGATTCGCAACTCGCAGGAATCCGGTCATATTTTCTCCTGCACGGTTTACCAGGGTAATTACTACTTTTTAGTACCAGACCTTTATCAAGATTTTCTATTATCTCCCCGCTAAGCCAGGAATTCGAGCGTAGCCGTTTTCTTTGTTTATCTAATAACTAAACAGACATCTCAATAATCTTATTGCTTAAGTTTATTCAAAACATTGTCCCGAAAGGTTTCCATCATTTGTAGATTGTACAACTGAAAGCTTGTAGCTAGCTATATATATACCTCAGGTAGGTAAATGTAGGTGCATACCAATACATCTTGCTGTGATGTTGCACCTACATATCAGTTCCCTGTCCACGCTATTTAATTAGATCAATCGTTTGTATATGGTCAGCTGGGTTGCTTGAGTTGTGGAGAAGCCGGAGGTGATTATTGAATCGCACATCTTTATTCGTTATTTATTGATTTAAGCTCTCAGGTCTATGATCTTCATACCACATCGCTTTTGCGCAGGTAACCAAGGTGTGCTTGCTACATTCACAGATTCGGCTCAAGTTTGCGAAAAGTATTCTACAAAACCAACAAACAAGAGGTAGAAGTCCTTGAAATGCAGATGAATGACCTCCAAATCAAAATTAACTTATCAAACCCATAATAAATAGAATCACTCAAGGCTCAGAATTCATTTCTTGAGCTATTAAACACAAATTTGAACTGATTTGTATACAAGAACATCTTACATTCCACGAAGACCTTGGATTTAAGCTTAATGAGATAGAAAGAGGTTGGAAATTTACTGGTATATCTTCCTGAGATAACTCTACTTACAGTAAAATAGAAGGCGCATCGTAGCACTAAGTGAATACTTGTAAAATGTATACTTAGTAAATGCAGTATATCTAATACACAACTGAAATAGTGAATTAAAATTTTTGTAGACGCCGGACTTAAATGATGAGTCAAAGAAACCGTCGTGAATTCTGGATTTTCTAACAGTGCAGTCTAAGACCACTCTGAAACAAAACATTCCTCTGTCAAATGTTTGACTTTAATCACTGTAATATCGTTACAACTAAAACATAATCCCATCTTTTCTTTCAAGACGTTCTAATAGAGCTTGAAATGACTCACAATAGTTGTCTGCTTTCTCCTATACAACTGGTCCAGGCAATAGACATTTACACTAAGCACTAACATTCTTTGTTACTCTGTGAAACTGTTACATCCATTAATAAAAACCCAAGACCTAGTACCACTATGGTGTCCCAAAGGAGTTATAATTTGCTTTTTATTTTCTGCCCTTACCCATGCTAACAGATGTAATTTATTGCCCCCAAGTATAATTTCAAGCTCAGGCTCTGCCTATCGTGCATTACATTTGACCTTGTTGCTGATTATTTAGCAATGTATGCTAAAAAATCTAACAAATGTTTTGTTGTTTAGCATTGCATATCACAATCCGCTTGATATTGTCTTCTTTTTGTGCAAGGCAAACCTCTTTACGTTTTTATACCTCTAAATCATTCGGTAAATCCTAGGCTATCGTTCTTAAGCTAAGATAAGGTTACAAGGTAGAAAATTACATGCAGTACTAGACACTTATTAATGAAACTCATTTCATCCTTGGTGCAACCTAATGTCAATTTCGAAAAGGATGATCTGAGAGACTTACATTCCACAAGTGGTTGTTATAAACCTAATGACACAGAAGGCTACACCGTGTACAGCTACCTGCAGTGTGCTAGCAAGTAACCTCTTGTGTTTTACATGATAGGTGCGTGCTACGTGTAGACTTACTGTGAGCTACTGTATCTTTATAATTGCCTGGACATCTTCACTTCATTTACTGCATCAAAGAGGCGAAAATTTGTTTTGAAATTAAAAGGCGCTGTGAAGTGAAACAGAGAACCCGTTATTGGGAGATATAAAGGATAATCTTAGAGACTTACATTCCAAAGTTCGTTGTTGTAAGCTTTTTGACAAGCAAAGCTAACACTGTGCCCTGCTACCTGTGCCTCCAAGTGGCCTCGTATTTCGGGCCCTAATGTAGCAATGGCACTGACACTGCTTGAAAAATTTGATATGGAAGACGACGAGTTTCCTTGAACAATATCAGCCTGGGATATGAATTGTGTTCGTTGTTTGCTTATCAATCCAAACTTTGTCATCAGAAAATTCGTTCGATGATTATTATTGCCACATTTAATGACAATAATATATGCAAAGTATGCCAATAGTAGTTATGAAACTAAAGTCTATATCTGTTGCCTTTATCTGTTTTCCTCTGTTTTGGCAAATGGCAATTATTTGTATCTCTTCTGTTCAATTCAACTTGCAAGTATAATAAAAGTGCAACAAACATAAGAACTTTAAAAAATATCAACAAACGTGACTCCTTAGACAGAAAATGGAGTAAAGTCTGCTAGCAAGTGATACAAAAACGGGTCCAGTAGCCTAAATTGTAACTCAACATAAAGATTTGAGAAAATATATAAAGACCTGTTCATTCGCTGAAAGTAGCGCAACCACGTATACGGTCTTGGTGGGAGAAAACACACTCGCCTAGTCTTCAGTTAGTTGCAAACAAGACTCTAATGAAGATCATTCAAAACTGTATTAGCTACATACCGTAAATGAGTGTATCTATGATTTTCTTTAACTACGCCCATCAAGCTAGCTTTTACACTGAAAATGTGAGTGAAATCACAAGAATGAAATTGATACAAAACAAACCAACAACCAAAAAACCAAACCTCAAGTTTCTTATAATCAGATGTAATTCAAACTACCAATTCAGTAATTCAATTAAGGGTAACGAAAAGTGAATAAACCGAATAATATACCTCTGTTTAAGGAGAAGACTAATAGCTCTAACATATTTTGAGTAAGGCATGACTGCGCAACTTTTTATTAAACGCCGGTAAGAAAGGAGTGAGAGAAACTACATCTGACAATCTAAGAAAATTGACAAATGTGATGCATTTGCTATGCAGTGGGCACGCAGAGGAGTAGCCAGCATTCTCAAAATGGGAAAGGACAAAATTTCTATAGAAATCCCCGTTCTCAAACGATTACAACTTGCAAATTTTACACCTACCTCTATCCCTTTTTCCCCCTGTCCGAATGCATCCTAATGGGGTAACCTTCCCGCCACTGGACGTTCAAACGTGGGCTATCAACAACCCCTAACCCCCCATCCTATTTTGGTAATCTTACAATATCTTGGACTATCTGCTTTAAATTGAAAAGTTGATTTATTTTAGACATTTTCTCTCCATGCCACAAAATTATGGCCTTCACCGATGTTTAAATGGAAAGATCATTTAATACAGCCATGGACCTAAAAATTGTATTTCTCGACATATTAGAGAAATACAAAACTTACAAGATTAAAGTGCAGGGTAAGAAACTGTTTCTAGCAAGAAAAGATCTGCCTGTGTCTATGTTAGTAACGATGATGAGCATGATGGTAAATCGGAGAAGATATTATAGAAAAAGACGCACGTGGCAGTGAAGGTACAACTCTAACCATAAGCATCTTTGAACTACCTCGAATTCCAGCATTCATTGGCTTGTATAGAAATAACGAAAATGATGATTAGTTTACTAACAAAATTACTAGACCAACAATATGAATCGAACACAAAAATACTTGTCTTTCTAGGAACAATTTCTAGAAGCACTCTCATGCCCAAATTAGCAAAGATATTTAAAGCTTTCTCGTGGTATGGTATAGGAACTTATTGGCCAGCTTGAGTACGGTTCATCTTTGCTGGTGCTGGTAGAAAACGCTTTGTAAGTACGTCCGACCAAGCTGATCGTATTTCACGACAGCAATCACTGCCAATGCAATTTACAATCTAAAGTATAAATGTTGAAATTCTGCAATGTTGTGAGACTTACAATTTTTCAACATCATCCGGAAAGCATCACCTGTCTGAAATACTCCGTGACTGTAATAACACCTAAACTCATTGTAGCCTTAGACACAACTTCTACGGATCCGCTCTCTCTCTTCTCCTGTAAACATTCACTTCCGTCAGATTTTTGACCATTTTGATCTGGTCCCTCTACCCCACCTACTGGATGCAATATGTGAATGGCCCCTGAGTTTAATGCTGTGTGGATAATTAAGGGTGTGGTCACTACTTTCTAGATAGGTGGCGACACATAAATTTTCTTCCTTCCCATAGAAGTTTAAATGAAAGGTCTTTTATCGCATTTGACAAAACATATGTTGATTACTTTTAATTTATTCACCTATTTTATCAGGTTTTACGAGCAAAAATTGCATTTAACAATAAATTAGAAAAAAAAGAAAAGCAGTTTTACTCCTACCTAAAGTGACATATTTGAAGTCTATGTCTTATTTAAAGTTGTTTACAATATACTGCTTCTGTTTATCTTACCTTGCATATCTGTATGATGTTATGGTACACATTGCTTCACTTAAATCTCTTACATAGCTTCTAAATTTACTTTGAGCCAAGTTTGGTGTCAAAAGATTAAAAGAAACCAGGGTCATTAAAGAGAAACCATCATCGGTAAATATGAAGCAACCATCGCACCCACCGAACTTACAAGGACTGTGGAGATTATGATAAAAATTCAATTCCATTATAGACTGTATATTTTATTTACTTTAACTAGTCGACTACAAATTCTTACAAAATAATTACTAAGCTGGTTCTTTGAGATTGTTCCGTGAGTGTATTCTGCGAGTGATTTTCCAGATCGATTTGAGTTCAATTCTTACAGTTTTGTGATACTTGATCTGATTTATCTAGTAAATGAATGAATCAATTTTTACCAAGTTATAAACAATGCTATTACCATGTTAGGTCACCTATCCCATAATTCTCTACAAGGACCTTAAAAAGCTTGGCTTATGGTTATGATAAAGCATATACTTCACGCCAGATTGTGATACATTACAAGATTGACTTCTCATAAAAGTGGGGGAGCTATATGCCCAAAAGAAGGCCTAAAAGTCTTTCAATATCATATTCCCTAAACCGCTAACTAATGCCTATGCTAATGTCCTTGATTGTCAGATTCTTAATCTACAGACACAAGGTTGTTGGGTTCCTTTTCAGGCTTACTTGCGTGTGCATTACAAATGATACAAAAGGGCGATAACGGCGTAGTCGAAGTTCTGAATTGCCAAAAGGCAATACCAATTTAGGAGAGTGAGGTAACTAGATTGATACGATGGCAAGATTATGAGTTATGCTCACAATGATCTGAGTAAATCAAGAAATCCATTTTATGTCGCATATACTTCGCAGCAGAAAAGCACAAACTATGGGGTAAAAGGTTTCTTCACGTTCTTTCATTTTTCTTTCTTTTTCTTTCTTTTTGCTTTCTTTTTCTTTCTTTTTTCTTTTCTTTTTCTTTCTTTTCCTTTCTTTTTTCTTTATTTTTCTATCTTTTTCTTTCTATTGTCCTTCTTTTTCTTTCTTTTTTCTTTATTTTTCTATCTTTTTCTTTCTATTGTCCTTCTTTTTCTTTCTTTTTTCTTTCTTTCTTCTTTCTTTCTTTCTATTTTCTTTCTTCTTTCTTTCTTTTTTCTTTCTTTTGAATCCTTCATTCAATGAAAGGCAGTATTTCCATTTCATGCCAACAAAATCATTCCTACATCAGCCTGAGTGAATCGTATGCCTATGTGGATAGCACATGATGATAAATAAGAACGCAAAAGAATGACCCATTACGGATCTTCAAGTATTACGTGCTTGCCAAACAAGGCATCAGGAAACTTTACGACAATTTTATGCACAATACCTAATACGAATTTATGCATGGTTACACTACTAAATTTAGTCATGAGAATTTCATTAGATTTTTGAGATAAAGTAAAGATGACCCTATGAACCAATAGGCTAGGCGATGACAAACCTCATTTTGTTCTCTCAAAGAAAAGCAGTTACAACTGAATCAAAAACCATCAAGTCTATAAATGGCAACAAGGGGCCACAATGAAAAGATCAAGAGTTCTTTGAGGTTCCACATATACACATTTGTTTAGGTTTATTTGGCTTATTATTAAAAGGCGGAGGGGGGCTTTTTCTTCACAAAACAGAAATGCAAAGAATAAACCCTTCTTTTCTGGTTCAAAGTCATGAAACGTAACCCATGTGATGTTTAGACTCTTAGCCACCTCTCAAGCCTAATTGTGAACTGATATATAATGACGTATTAATATAATATATATAATAAAAAAGTCATCTTTTTTTAAAAATGGATTTGGTGCCTTTACTGCAGGGAGATCACTTCGTTCACATTGTTGATGCTGTATATATGAAATCAGAGATAATAAATAACGTCGTATATAATCTCAGATCAAATGATAATGTTCGTGCAATGCGTTTTTACTTAAGGTTTTCTTTTCACTTCATTTGCAAAAAATTGCATGCGAATTCCGATTTACGAATTGGGAACGGATATTAATTCAGTGCACATTCTAAATCCGTTTCTACGAATCTCTTTTGTTTAAACAGCCAAGCAAGTCTATCATTAATAGCTTAAGAAGCTCTAGCATTGAGAGCCCTGTAATGATTCATTAATTACTTTTGGGGTTCAATAATCCCTGATGTTTATACGTGATTACCCCCCCCCCCCCTTGTAAATCTACTCTGTCGGTTACCTGTGTAATGAGATCTGACAAGTGGTCAGCAGTTTCATATTCTTGTTTCCCGCCAGTTTTGTGCAATCCATCAGTTGGAGATTTATGCTTATTAAAACCTGACTTGCAGGTCAATTATCTTGACTTTTCTCAATGTACTCTCATCACAAACTATCTAGTCTCATTACAAGCCCTTTGAATGAATTTACGAACGGTACTAGCAAGATGTCTATCCATGCGAATAAATTTTATTGCTAAACTTTCATTCATAGCGATCTATTAAACCCAAGTTAGTTTAACATTTCCCAAGTAAAGACAATGATGATAAATTAGTGTCAAAGCGGCGTTCATCCTAAATGTTGAGTAAAATAGGAATCAAGCAAATCTGATAACGATCGGTAGTGGCCAAATTTAGTAACCAAGGATTATCGAATATGAGGAAATATTTCTCATTTAAGTCTCTCCTTTCCACTTGAATTTACCTTAAATGATGAAGATTTTGAAAACAATGTTTAAATCAATTGTTTATTTTTTATTTTGCATAAAGGTAATGAAACTCTGAAGTGTTAAATGGTGGAGGTTTGGTGGGAATTTTTTATTTAATTTCATAACCTGTGACTCATAATCAAAAACTCTTCAGGGAATTACACGAATATTCCTTAAAAGGGTGAGGGGTAAATATGGTATCATATTTTTGTTTTTAAAGCTTTTCTTATGTTTGGGGGGAGGGAGGGGGGATAATGAAATATTAAAATGCTTCTACAGTGCGTATTACTTATTAAATGGGTTGATATCATTTCATTCTTCCTATAACTTTGGAGGGTCAAAATATCAGAGTCTCGGTTTAAGAATTTTGCAGAAAATTAACTCTGGCTCCACTAATACTGGGCCCAGTAAAGTACATGATAGAATATCCTCGTCATCGTCCTTATCATTCTTCGACTCACTAAATTCTTCTACATCTACATGGACTGCTTGTCTTTGCTCCTTCTGCAAGAGACAGTTGGCCTTTTGGAGTGTTTTTTAAAACTGAAACTAAGAATTAGAAGTTGGATAGGCTCCTTGGCAATGTCACTCGCCTTATAATGTTATGACGTCAGTCCCAATGTCGGTCACTGTTGCGGTCAAGGCCCTTTACATATTCCCTTTCGAATTGACAGTAATGAAATGGATGTATTGGATGTTCCTACAAGGCTGAAAATGTTTGTAAATATCATTTTCGTGTACATTTTTACAAGGTTGCACAGATAGAGTATAAAGGCAAATTGTCTTAGTTTAACAAATTCTTAGTTTAACACTCTTTACAGCTAAGCACAGTATAATGGCGATGTGATGACTTAACCTAGTTAATATCAGCTAAGAAAATTTGTTTGCGAAATATTCCCGAGACTTAATGCATATGCTTAAGTGTTATGAGAATGATCTATTTCTGTTACTATTTTTATATGCATTGGAAGGGGATTAAAAATATAATGTAAATGACAATGTTGCATAGGCTAAGAATACTTATTAGCTTTCTCAAATATAATCGTTACTGTTATGACTTTAACATTCGCTGCGTTCGACGATAGCACAATAGAACCACAATCATTAAAGACAGACTGTATCTATCTTTTTGTCTAATCTATAACTTCACAATCCAAAATAATCTGTACACTAGCAATCTTGATTTCATTCTAATTCATCTAATTTTACAAGGATACATATACAAAATCTAATAGAAAAATACCAAAATAGAAATTCAATTGTTCACAGTTACTTACGTATAAAACGTTACATCAAGGAAATTATTGACCATGCAATTTTGCCACACCCTGTATTGATACATTCCTACACACACGTTAAAAGATAAAAAAAGAGCACCAATTTTCCTGTTGCTGTGGTACTGACGATATAAGAACCTTATATTTAATATCTGAATAAAACTGATAAATCGTACAGAAGTCTTGAGTTACCGACACAAGTTCTTCAATACAAATAATTACATCAATGCCTGCCCAGTAAATGGTGATTCCCTAACAGTTACCTTTTATCTTTCGCGTCAGATCCCTTGTCTCACAGACATTGTTTTCAGTGGCCTGACATCATATTCACATTCCCTCGCATCATGGGAGCACCAAATAATATCACAGTGTTGCCTTTTTATATGCGAAAAGGTTCAGGGATCCTAAATACACTAATTTCCTCAGCTATAGTTGCAAAGTAACAGTATCATGTGATTATCTACTATTGACTGACGTGTTCCACTCAAGACCTTAGGCAAACATAGTGCACCTTGGCTTTGTTCGCCTTAGCTTTACGCGGTTTCTTATAAGCAATACATAAACGTATCTAAGGCCCTACGTTCCTTGCGTTTCTGTATTATTACAGGTTCATTTGATGCTTAGTTGTTGCAAGTCGACTCAATTGATACTTAGCTATTGCTTGTTGACTCATTTGATGCTTACTTATTCCTTGTGGACTCTTTTGATGCTTAATTGTAGCTTGTCGACTCCTTTGGTGCTTACCTGTTGCTTGTCGACTCATTCAATTCATTTAGTTGTTAGTTTTAAAGAGGCTAAACTTGCCTTCATGTCTATTTAGACATGCTAGTGTGTCAACTACCAACTATGTTTGTGATTTGAATGATGTTGTCGACCCAAAATTTACATAACATCGTAAATTTCAATACGAAAACAGAATAATGTGTCCAATGTCCAATGGATGTCAGCATCTAGAGAGGAGTGAGACATGGATGCGATGTCTCCCATGTTTTGTTTAACTTTTACGGAGAAAAGATCTTCAGAGAACTTGAAGACTTAGAAGGGGTCTAAGTAGGAGGTCACAACATAAACAATTTAAGATTTGCAGGCGATTCGACACTCATTGCAAGCCATCAGCAGGGACTGCAAGATCTGCTGAACAAAGTTGTAATAGAGAGCGGAAAGAAAGGACTCGAAATAAACCGTAAGAAGACTGTGTGCATGGTCATTAGCAAAAAGCAAAGAACGGAAAATGAAACACAGAATAAAACGGAGAATTAGTATTGCAAGAGAGACCTTTGATCGCTTGGGCAAGATTCTGAAACAGAGAATGGAAAATACAACATAGAAATAAAACGGAGAATTAGTATTGCAAGAGAGACCTTTGATCGCTTGGGCAAGATTCTGAGACAGAGCATGGAAAATACAACATAGAAATAAAACGGAGAATTAGTATTGCAAGAGAGACCTTCGATCACTTGGGGAAGATTCTGAGAAACCAACAATTGTCAAAGTCCACGATAATGAGAGTCCTGCAGAGCTTACATATTATCGACCTAGTTGGATGGTTGAAAATTCTGGACAATATCAGCAGATAAGGAAAAGAAGCTGGAAGCTGTAGAGATGTGGTTCTTAAGGAGGATGCAGAAAATTTCTTGGACGGATTGGGTAACAAACGAGGAAGAACTAAGACAAGCCAGGACAAAGCGAAGCCTCTTGAGTTTGAGATGGAAGCGGCAGCTGGAATCTGATCGTGACTGGACAAAAAGAGGGGCCAGAGACAGAGGACGATTTTCTTGGGAAGTCTGAGGGATCTGTTGAAGAAGAGCTGGAGATAAGCCATCAAGACGAGTGACCTCATGCACCTATCCAGGGACCGGGAAGGTGGCACATCATGGTCGCCAACGTCATACGACAAGGCACTTAAAGAAGAAGACGAAAAAGAAGAAGAAGAAGAAGAAGAAGATTGACCCCTTTTAATTTCTTATTTGGCTTTTTCTGAGTTTTTTTTGTTTTTGTTTGTTTATTGCTGTTTCCAATGCAATGCAGCTTCTAGGAAGGCTGTAACGTACAAGATAAGGCTGCCACCGAACAACGATTAATTGACCTGTTGAAAGCTGGACCTTCGATTATCTATCAAGCAGAACGTTCTTCAAATACCTGGCTTTGATGCCAATAATTGGTTACCTCGGTTTCAGGGCCATGATCGGTTCTCTGACCTTTTGATAATGATTGATTACAAGGCACAGCCAACAGTGATAGAAAATTACATAAATATCTAAACATCTGCTGTAATTGAAGTCTGTGATTTTGTGTGTCTTTAACGCATGATCGAATACAGCAGCATAAAACCGACTAGCACAAGTGCCGCCAGAAGATCATTATTCTTGGAGCAACTAAAATGTGAAAGGATGGAAAATATTTCTGCTAACAGAGATAGCTTTCCTTAGGAAAAGGAAGCACGCCTTTGGGATTTATCGTGTGTAAAGGGAGATAGTTGTAAGGAGATAGGGGAAAGGGAGAGACAAAGAATCAGTCATCATATACCAATTTGACCCTTAATCTATTATGTTATAAACAGTGAAGTGCCAACCCCTGGCAAAAATTCTGCAGAAGCTAGAACGACAAAAGAGCCGAAAGTCTTTGATGTAAGAAGATTGATAAGCATATAGGCTCTGTACATTGGGCTCGTCTGCAGTAAACGTTGACAGTTGAAACTTTACTTATTATGATTTTCCTTCTTATGTCTTAATGCAATGGTAAACATGCTTCTTAATTACTTCTCTTTAAAGAGAATAAAAAACATGTATTGTGGTTTGCACCAAGTTAAAATATTGTATCATTAAATATACAGCTAATGTAATCTGCACTTTCGGCACGATCAATCCAGGCCCAAAATATCGATCAATCGATTAATCGAAATACTGCTTGCTCGAATGGTGATACATCGAGCTGTGGACAGCCTTATTACAAGTTGCCTCGTGTTTTGGGATGTTAGAGCTTGGTGTTACATATAAAACGTTGTTTAGAAGAAAGGCGTTTTTTAAATGGTTTACAGAATTCCAAAAATATAAAAATGAGAAACAAATCCTACTAGCAACTCTAGTGTAAAAGTTCTTAAATTACCTTTAGAACCGCCTGATGTACGTTCTGATCCACCGCAGAAAATATTGTCCTATAGGCAAAACTTTTCTTGGTCCTGTTAAGATGTTCACTTCATGATCAACAACTTTCGGGCCTCTGTTGACGTGTGGCCTTTACAAACTCTTCGATCCTTACCTGTCTTGTGCATTTCTTTCTCATGTAGCTATTGCTGTTCTCTCTGTCGAGGAAAAGGAACAGGTTGAGTATTTTTTTAGGCTCCTAAAAGAGGTTATGTAATACAGTGCAGTGGAAAGTGATGGCTCAGTATTGGAAAGTGTAGAACAATCTGATGAACGGCATCAAATCGCGCTGATGATAATGTTCAGAGAAAAGAGGTACATACAGAGCTGTAAAAACTATCAATTTATTAGACGTACGTCCTACACATTAAAACTACTAAAAGATGTTATTTGAAAGGTCCTAAGAAAGCAAAAGAAATGATTTAGAAAGGCCTAGTCATAATTCATTGGATACTGGCAGTAAGAAAGGCAAAAGACATATTAAGCGAGAAGCAGATTTTATGAACTCATTCTTATAGATTTGGAGAATGATATGCCCATGTGCTGAAACACATGAAGTATAAATGTGAGAGGAGTACAGAAGAAGTAGCTCAGAAGTCTAATGGAAGTCAATAGAAATATCAAAACTAGAATGAGGTCAATTTTTTGAACAACAGAAAGTTCCCAGGTAAAGGATCTGTACTAGTTACATTTCCTTTTACTATAATTATTGATGTTTTGATAGAAGCTATGAGATTAGACCTACCACATTCTATGAAGAGGCCATAACCGTTGCCGAGGAAAGTGATAAAAACAATTGTCAATAGGTAGAGGTTCACTGTGAAAGAGATAAAAAAAGAATAAATACATAACAACTGAGACCAAAAAGCAGCGTACGACTGGGAGGTTGAAGATATCAACAACTTCTTGAGGATATGTTTGTTGTTAGATCCGATCAATTCGAGCTTAAGAGCACCAAGGAATCGTTTTTACCCAGACGAGGAATGGATGCCGCAGGAATCTCAGATCAGACTGGCACATCGCTAATTATTTCGTTGTATCTTTTGTTGGGCTAACCATTCATCATTTTAATATGTCAATTTTATTGATATTAAGGCCCATTGGACCACATTAAATAAGTTTTTGCAATGTTATATCAGTATGTGTACTGAAAAAATTGCACGAGTTTGCTTAAGTGTTGAAAATGTGACGGTCGTTATCACAATGCTGCATGTAAAACCAATGCTCGTGTTATGAATAACAGTACCGTTACCAACCAGGATTTGATAGTTCTGCAGTTGTACTTTTACCTCCTATTACTGCGACTGCTAATCAGTCAGAAGATGCTTACTAGGGGAGGCCACTTCTTCTTCAACAACTCGAACTTCCGCTAGTCGTCATCGCAGTCGTAATTGTGTATTAGTGCGAACTGCTAACTCTCGGGTTTCCTGTTTTAATGCAAAAAAGCCATGATTTTTTCATTCTTGTCTGATGGTTAGAGACAACGCTTGTACGTTATTGAGGAGCCCGTGTCAGACTTAGCTTACCAACTCTCCAAAACGGAACGTCTTATTATTACAGCTTTCGGGCAGGCTAATGATCAGCAACAGGAATAAGACATGTGAAGAATTGGTGACCTAGAGTATCAGATAAAACTAAAAGAAGAATGTAAAAAGTAACTCATTACATCATTCAACGTATCTATTAAAGTTGATTGTGAACTCTTCTTGTTTCCTGTATTAGCTCGTTATTGTTGTGAAAATATGATTAGTGAAAGTGAAAGCATCTACAATCCTTTGTCAGGTTTAAGTTCTTTTTGTAGAAAACTGGAGATTAATACAGCTTCAAGAGGGGATTAAAGAGAGTGAAGAATTGGTGACCTAGAGTATCAGATAAAGCTAAAACAAGAATGTGAAAAGTAACTCATTACATCAACTCAACGTGATTAGAAACCATTAGGACTGCATGAGTCACCTGCGACATAGAAC
>JAAAKL020002038.1:0-13861 GCA_010016065.2 Carybdea cf. marsupialis auct. non (Linnaeus, 1758)
GGCCTAGTTCTCTTCGTGAGAGGTTAAGAGTACGTTGGCAACTTCCGTTCAACAAGCGTAACTCAACCATCTCACACGAAGATCATAGTAATCAATGGAGACAATCCATTTCGATCTTTTAGATGTGCCTGCGCGGCAATCGGGGGTTGTCTCTTCTTCCTCCTTTTTAGCTCTTCACAGGATAAAGTGTCTCTTATTTGGGAGAAATTTGATGATCTTTCGATTTATTGGTTCCGGTTTCTCTATTTGTATAAGAGCGGAATCCGCTTCTGGTTAGGTTCTATTGAGTTGTTTCGTTATATACCCTCCCACAAAAATTTAACTTTTATCATCGTAAAAGAGGATTTTAGGGTAATTGAAATCGGGTTGTATGATGCCATATCAATAGCGGATCAAGTCCAGCTGTTTATAATGTCTACCCAATGATTCCAGGATATGATTCTTTCGTATTATTGTACTCCGAAACTATGGTAGCTAAAAGAAATTTGCATGGTTTCTTATTGGTAAATTGTAACATTGTTACAATCACAAACCAAACAAATTCTTCTGCCCATGAACTTCCATAACAGTTATATTTAAGAAGCTTATCGTATATAAAAAGTCGTATATATACATCTAGTTAAATTTGAAATGGCCGTCAAGCAATACTCTTATCTCAATTGTTGTCCTTAAAAAAGGACGCTGTCAAGATTCCTTGAAAAGGCCACCTGAAAAGCAGGAATCAAGATAACCAAGCAAAGGGAAGCTTATCTATATTCAGTAGTAGGGTCGCTCTTGCTTTTCAGATTTCTGGTACTTACATCATGAGGTCTCGGTTATTCATTTTGCCAACATTGCTTGACCTACAGTCAAAGTGCAATTACTGACGGAAAAGGCACATGGGGAACTGTGAACATTGATAAGTTCTCCAAGAACAACAGGAGCGTCATCCAATATGCGAAGAGAGTGGATGCAGCGGCGCACCATTTCTTCCGACAGTAGAGAAGTACCCCGAAGTGTGGATGAAGATCACCTTATGGCGTGTTTCCAGAAAAATATCAACTCATACAAATAGGCTGATGCTCCAAACATCGTCGCAAGGAAAAATGTCATAGCTCAGTTAGCCAGCGAAGTCTGTTATTGCGACCAGGATCCTCTGATGTGACTGAGCAAATACTCCCTGCAGTACTCGAAGCAGGACGAGAAACTCTTATTCCTGAAACAGCTTGCTGCGAAACACCTATGCACATCCAGATCATTAGTACAGTCAGCCTGTCTCTTCTTAGAATACATTCATTCTTGAATTTAATGATTTATGGTGTAGAAATATGGGTTGTGAAAGCAAATGAAGAAAGATTACTGTATAGATGTGAAAGGGGATGCTGAGATTGATCTGTGGTGAAAGACTTAGTGAAAGAAAACGTAGAAAAGATTTTATGGGTTTGGGTGGATTAAAGCCTGGCATTGATTATGTTGTGTGAGATAGCTGTTTGAGATGGTATGGGCATGTATTGAGAAAAGAAGATAATGCAGGTGTAAGGAGAGCAATGATGTTTGAAGTTGAAGGCAGAAGAGGACAAGGAAAGCCTCCAATGAGATGAAGAGACAAGATGGGAGAAGATGCTGCAAAGATTGACCTAAAGAAAGAAGATGCAAAGGAAACAACAAGATGGAAAGCAAAGATTGGTCAAAAGTTGGTAACCCAACGACGGGTGAAAAGAGGCCGACTACAATCAATGGCGGGATGGATGGATGTATAAACGTACAAGGCTTTGCCTAAAAGGGAAAAGATAACCCTATTTTTCCACTGTAGTGAAAGAAATTCTCCCAATGATGGTCAGTTTCTGCTCTATTTATGATCTTCATCTCTGTCCCGTGAAGATGTAAATCCTTTCTCAAATATACACATGTTTTTGCAAGACATAAATGCGCTCCTTGTGTTTTCCTCCCCTTCCGTAAGTTTGATTCCTATCATCGATGTGAGGAACCGGTTTTCATCTCCATAGATGTATGAAAATGCTCATTTGACTTTGATGAGCTTCAGGGTCTGTGATTCTCCGGTCGAACTCTTAACATAACAGATGTAAATACTGATTATAGTTCTTTATCCCTGTCCTCCTTGAGTTATAGATCACTCTGTTAATTGTTAACTCAGTTAATTTTGTTCTCCCAATCATCCGGTCTATCCTCGCGGGCAAAGAAAATATTCATCTAAATGTCGATTCTCCGTTTGCATATCTAGACTGTCCGGTGCGCCGCTACTAGCATTACTGTAATCAAATTGCCGTTACTAACTGTAACTGAAGAGTGTCACTCCATCCCAATGCGCAGGATGACGTCACGATTTTGAAAATATTTGAATTACGGACAAAGTGCTTAATATCAGCTTTCAAAAGTTTTAATCTCTCTAACAAAACCTCACTATTTGATGCTGATTCCTAACATGAGAAACCAAGGTATATTAACAGAGCTTTGACCGGCGATATTTGAAATTCAAACGCCTTTAGTTTAAACACTATGTAAACTACAGGTCTGGTATTTTGCAAAACAGGCTATTCTAGGGTTGCCTTTAATCACCTAGCGTCAAATCTTACTACTTTCAAAACATTTGATTTGTGACGTCATCACTTCCCACCGCATGTGGAGAGTACAACTGTCGCAGAATCTTTACGCAGCCTTCTGCGACTCCAGTTCTTTACTTATCATACTTGTATGAGAGAGTGACGACTTACAAAACCATTCCTTTAACTGTATTCCAAAACAGTCTATTTGTTATTCCACAATCGTGATAATACCACCACAACGCACTATCTTTCAATGTACACAACAACCAAACCTAACTTACCTGAATCGAACTAGATTGTAGAGAATTTAGAAGGTCAACAGTATATATACACCACCAAATTTGCATTTTTCCTCTCTATGACGTAACTTCATTCCATTCAATATGATCAAGTAAATATAATACAGCTCATGATTCGCCATTACTACGCACAAAACAAAATTTGGTAAACAACTCCAGAAAATCAATTAACTTGAAATACTTAAAAACAGCAAATGACTTTCATATCACCTGGCATGTGGCACGTTTCTGCTAAGCATCTACGTCAACAAAAACTTCGAATACTTGCGCTCTCTTATCATTGACGTTTGGTGACACTCGCAAATTTACCTCCTGCTACTCGAATTCAAGCAAAACAAGACACTTAGATTCTAGTGACAGGAATTCCTATTGACTAATACTAACAGCAATGTAGATGAGGAAACACATCATAAGACAAAAAAGAAGGTAAATGATATCATTGAGAAAGCGAAAAGTATACGATAGCAACGGGTAAGACAGGCTACCAGGACGAGCAACTGCAAAGAGTCCAAAAGAATAACACAATAGATACCCAGAGAGGAAAGGGGAGAAACAGGCAGACCGAGGAGAAAGTAGGGCTGTCATTAAGGAAATGGATGGAAGCATGTGAATGCGTGTGTTACTAGATAGGTGTCTTTCAGACACTGTTTCTTGATCTTAGTATTGTTTAAAGCAGTAGCACCCGGAGGGCTAGGGACACTCCCAGCCAACCAACCTATCGACCAGTCAACTAACCAACCAACCGACCAAGCTACAGACCAACCAACTAAGCTACCAACACTCCGAAAAAAAATTTTTATTCCTATGTATTTGTTTGGAAACGGCAGTTGTATCAATTTTTCATCAAATGGCAGATATTGGACAGTCATCGAGTAGTCGCTGTTGGCCACGACTCAACAACATTTCCATCAAAGTGATACTTGCATTGCTGGGTAAATTTAACTCAGCGCTTGGGAAGTTTAAATTTTATGAAATTGAATTGAAGAATTCGGTATATGTCAGAAATATGCTCAGCGCCTCACCATAGGTACATGACTTACTGACTGACTTAACTGCTTAACCTTTCTTTGGTCTTTGCACATTCTGTTCTGACAATTTTATTCCACTTCTTCCCATCATTGGCATTACGTTCAGTCGTGAGGAGAGAAATGTTGATGTCCTTCCAAATTTGGCTCTACCAGTTCTTTTTCGGTCTTCCTCGATTTCTATTCCCTCGGAACTCTTCTTAATATTCTCTTTTGACGAAAGAACTTTCGTTTGACGAAATGCTCGAACCAAATTAGACGACGCTTTTTGAAGATATTGACAATATCGTCCTTTGTTCCAAGCAACCTTCTGATGTCAGAGGGACGACTTCTATCTAGATGTGTTTTTCCAGCCATGGATCACAACCAATCATTTTCAAATATGCTCAACTTGCGGATATCTTCGACTTTGAGTGTCCATTTTTCCTTCTCATGGAAACCATCGCAACCATTCATCTAGTCCTTCAAACTTTGCCATTTTGTAAATAACATTTGGCAATAATTCTGTTTTAAATGCATCATTCAATAACTGCTGAACGAAGTGGTCGTTTTGTGAATAACACTTTTTTGAAGGTCCCTTTAACATCCTAAGAAAGGGCTATGCCCTTGCTCTTCTCTTCCATTGGACGGCCGTTTTTAGAATCAAGTTTGCGGAGCATACGTGACGTTATTCATCGCATGCGGTTCGACTAGATACTAGAATGAATTGATAAAACTATCGTTAGCAATAATTGGCCATTAGCCTTCGAATGAGACTAAATCTGAATAAAATTACTTTCTGTATTGAATTAAGAAGGGGAAATCTTAAACAAGAGAAACAAATAACCAGTTTATAATAACAAATCCGCCACTCAAAGGGGGATTTGCGACTCCTCAGTCCCAATCACTATAACCCAGGTATGGAGATGCTTTATTCCGATTTGTGGAATTTTGATTTGTCAACTACTTTCGGTATATTGATGTAGGCAGATTCATTTATCCGAGCATACATCTACTATTCATGGCATTGCTAGTTACCATTTGCCGGCATTCCCCATCTTTATTCTCATTTCCATTAACCGCCATTTTTAATGAGTCATGAGGTCTTCCCGCCATTTTTTTAAAGCAAACATGGTAACCTCATTCGTGGAGACGTTCCGGTGATTGTTGGTACCCAATCCTCTTTTGCCATGTGAGTTGGCTGATTCAAACCTTCATCTTCCCATCTTCTTTGTCAGTGTCGTAAAGTTGAGCGAGGTATTTGAGTAATAATCAAGTACTTCCTTGCTATGTAAGGGTTTGCAAGAGATAATCTATACATCTTTTGATACTGCTGTTACTCGTGACGATGTTAGCGTTATCAGAAGATATATTTGAAGGGAGGTAAGTAATATTTTATGAGGTTCAGTTGTCTGCTTTGAGCAGGGTGTTGCTCAACTCACAAGACCCTGGCCAGGCGTATTTGTGTCTGTGTGACACGAATACATATGGCATGGGTATGGGTTTCAAATTCTTACCTAGTGTCTGGTCTGTTGCTACCCAGATTCCGATGATTTCGTGTAGTGCGAGGAAGTAGTTGTAAAGAGCTCTCCTCAGATTGTCTCGAGTATCTTCCATTCACTTGCCGTACGTCGCAGGAAATTTATCAAATTTCAGCCAGTAACTTATTTGGCTGAACGTCCTTATTTCCGACAATTGAAGTGTAGGAAATCGGTGTAACTTTTTAGAGAACGTTCAAAAAGAAGATGAGGGGATCTGTATGGTGCATTTGTGTTGGTTTAATTTGACAGAAAAGATCACACGTGTTCTGTGTAAGACGAGTCGATTTTTCCCGGATAAGATAGTGACGTGCTGCAATCTGTGGAGCATGAGTTGTATCAATAACAGACGGTCGAGCACTTTGAAGGGACTTGCGTGAAATAATCCTAGAGTGCTGATATTGTTACCTTCAGGATGAAGGAAAGATGAGGAATTTTAACACTTGTAGGAGTAAGAGAGGTAAATGTGCTGTTCCGGATAGACACGCCAGGGAGACAGCATTTATAAGCACGACATGTAAGCATCGGCCTGTGTTTTTTGTCCATAATGTGTATACGAGTGCCTTTTTGATAATGGAAGAATTTACAAACGAAATAGATTCTATTAGGGTTTTATTCTTTATATTACTTTGCATCTCATAATGACAGTCCCATCACATACCACCAGTGTGAAGAATTCAGGAGCATGGTTCTTTGTGAGATGCACTGAAGGCACTAAGGAAGTATTTCACTCGGGAAAGATGACAGGTTCCTCGGTGAGGTTCAAGAACTGGCCCTCTTGCCAAGTATCGAGATGCAGTATGAAAGATCAGACAGTGCGGAGCTCGAGTCGACCAGTAAGGACTCCCACGTGCCATAGGATTAGGACCGGACGTTTTGAATATCTGGTAAACTAGTGCCGAGCCTTCGAATTTACACTCACCCTCATGCTTCCTAGGTTAATGATGCTCTCCCTCTTTAGATATGCCTTATCAGTTTATGTATATCTTTGTATTTTCTTCGAGAACTGCTACAGTGAAAGACATTTTCCTACAGATCTTGTTCAGGCTGAAATAATATTTAAGGTGGCTTTTAAGACTCTTTTTCTATCAGATCTTGTGAAGGATCATCTAACTTTTGTGAACGCAAAGCTGAAAACCATATATTAACATTTAGATTGTATTTATAGATTTTAAGCAAGTAATTCTAGACATTTTACTGGATGGGATACAGAATGTTATTTATTAGGTAGACTAAACAAATGACACCAACTACATTTATAAAGGAAGAAATTGTTCAGCATTTAATTATGACCTTTGACATTATCTGTATATAATTACCAGCCAAATCAGACATAAAAAGAAGGGCTTAGTTGATTAAAATAGGCCCTCAAAGAATATACTGTGATTGAAGATAGTAAGTTGTGCACTCTGTGATTAGCAAGGGAAGCATTTCTGGTAACATTTGCAAATCTGGGTTTGAAGCATACTTGTTCCTGTAAAAGTTCTTATTACTTAGTGTGGTATTCAGGAAATGAACTTAGTTGTACATAGCAATACAAGATATAAAACTTTGGTTGATGGAAAGTGTATGAGAAATTTGACCTTTCCTGACAAGAACCATATCTTCTGTAGTTGTGACAGCTTTCCTAATTTTTTTTGTGATGTTAGCCAACATTCTTGTCTATTCCCACAAGGTAACAACTGTGAGACATCAGATTTTTCACTTGTTTGAAACTATGAAAACTCAAGATCTTAAAAGGTCCTACAGTAAGGCATTGAAATAGGGAGAACGCTTTAAGGGAGATAGTTTCCTTTGGAGTGTTTAGCTATTGGACTGATTGACAATTGAAGATTGACCTCAAAGAGTTATAGTCCACTTTGTATTGGTTCTTCTTTATGACTATTTTGTGTTTTCAAATGTATGATAACATTAGATTATATCAAGTAATTGTCATTCTGATTTTGATAAACATTTCTTCTTGATGTTTCAGGTCATTTGCTTCATTTTGTCAAGATGGATTAGGCAGTGATCTTTATGAGGAATTACAACCTACACCCTCCTGGTAATTTTTTTAGTTTATATTAAGTGTAATCATTTGTGCATATGCATTTTTATTTATGTTTATGTTTGCATAAGAGATGCTTGAATATTTGGTTAGGCAAATGTTTAGTTGTAAAGTGCATTGTTGGGTCCTGTTTACTTAAAATGGCAGATACACTTCTCATTATGACATAGTTGCTTAATTGTCCTTCATTTTGCTTGATGTAAGTGCATTTGACACAAGGGCTCAAAAATAGCTTCTTATTTTCAAGCAATCATGAAACAGCTTTTCTGATTACTACTCTGGCTTCACAGTCATCAGAAAAATGAGGCTGTCTTAAACGTTAACAAAAGCTGCAACTTCAGTAAGTAGTATACTTGTGCTCCATCCATATGTATGAATGTCTTCTTGTGTGACATTGTAATAGAGGCCTTATATTAACTTCTATACTGAAGTGCCCAAGTATTTCACTGTTAATGTAGCCCATGTTATCTAAGGAAATTTCAAGGTCTCTTACAGCATCATTATTTTAAGGTTTCTGCATAATTTTCTTATGGGATGTGCAGATATGTACTGAGCATGAACTTGATACATTTTAGTGATGCACTTCCTTATTTCCAAGAAGCTAAACAATTACTTTACACTTGTCTTGTAGCATGCCTTCACTGATACATGAACTAGTGACAGTTCCCTATATAAGCAGCGTTGAGGGTTTAATACACGTTTGTGCCAAATATACATTACCCCTTTGATCTTTCATTTTAATTGCCTTCCATTATTTGAGCAAAGGAAGTAGATGGTGTGGTTATTACCTAGATCACTTCAAAAATTGAGACACAGATTATACATTATACATGTTTAAAGTGAAATGGAGGGAACAACATATTCTATATTTTTCAAAACCTTGAAATGTGCATCAATTTTTATTATTTTCTTTCTATTTCTTTAAGCTCGCCAGTTGACCCATTCCGGTGTTCAGATGATGAATCATCCTATTACTTTGAAGAAAACCGTTCTGTGATACCATCATGCTCTACGTCAGTTGCATCATCAGAGCATTCAGACTGTGAATATGCAAGTTGCTTAGATGTGGCAGATGATCTAATAGACAGAATTGCATTTGCAGGTAATGTTGACAGTGTAAATGCGGTATCAATACTATTAAGAATGCTGCACATGTTGAGGGTTTTACTGTTTCCTATAAAGATACGAGCATCAAATTCAAGTGGATCCCATAAGCAATAACTTACATAATGTAACTGGTTTAGACAGACATGTTTCACATCCATCTGTGACATCGTAGTGATTATATACCTGTGTTGGATGGTCAGAATGTTGGTGAATTTAGTATGTGGTGGATTGTGATACTTCAGCAGTTTGGGGGAAGTGCAGTTTAAAACGTTTACAACAAACCAAAGTCATTGTCTGAAGAAGAATGTCGATCAGAGGACAAGAGTCAAATCAACAGACCACAAATTAAGTTCGGTTTCTTTATGAGTGAAAAATTTTGGGGAAAAATCAAATCATTGGTCCACATCTTTGAAAATTTCAGTTTCCACCAAACTTTGAAAATATTCAATTCCTGTGTCATTAAGTGAAGCCTTGGTTTTCTTGAGTATACAGTTGAATGTGCAGCTGCCATATAGTTTTAATTTAAACCATTCACTAGATCTCTTGTACAAAAATTCAAGGAAAAACGTTTTTTGGAGAAAAAATTGTCTGTATGATGCTTCCTTGTTCATCAGTTGTTCTAATTAGAGCCTTTCAAGAGGGTGATTATGTCAATTGCTGTCCAGAGTTATTACCTAGTATTACAATTTCTCATAAAGGTAACTGGTGCTGAAATCCAATTTGCTCATTTGAGGCGTTGCTCTACTAATCTTTGGTTTAGTTATGAGTGTCAAAATTGAGCAAAGAGTATATTTGTTGGAATTACAACCATATGCCTCTTATGACTAATGGTCTTGCAACCCAACATACAATTTTTGATTGATAGATAGACAGACAGACCAATACATATATACACCTATACATTTTCAATATATATTTATATGTTTATCATACCCAGTTGGATAACCATGTTGCATTCTGGACAGTTTCAGAAGGTATCTTTAGTAATTTGTCTTTTCTTTTGAATCTATGTTTATCTCTTACTTCTATGTCTTTTTGGCCCTCCTACCAATGGAGCCTGTTAACCCAAGCATCCTTGTAGATTCTCTCAATGTCAGAACCCGATGAAAGCCTGCAAATTTTACTATCTCCATCCTCTATTCCATTTTTGACTTTTCAAGTGACCTCTTGCACACGAAGGATTTTCAATTATTCTTAAAAGAGTTGCACCCAAAAACTTTTGATTGGCTAGAAAGCCTATATCCTCAGGAGTATTGATGTATTGAGGCATTTTACTCAGGTTGTTTGTCTCTCAAACTAGATCTGTTATCACAAACTAACAAGCAAAAATAACAGCTTATAAATAACAATAACTGCATCAACTTTCAAAATCAAGGTTTGAACAGATGCCAATACCTGAAATATTAGAATAGAATATGTGCTGAGAAGCACAGATAGACCATGCAGACACCTGTGTTTAAGCTGGGTACAAATTTTTTCAGACACCGGCTATAAGGTGCAGTTTCCACCATTAAATATATTGTAGAAATCGTTATTGCAGGTATAGAGTAACATGACAGGCAAAATATCACACAGAACTTGCTTTTATGCAATTGTGCAAATGTTATGTTATCTTATAAAACCCCTGCTGGTAAGATGGGATATGATAATTTAGTAGAGCCTATTGGGTGCAATAGATATGTTCAAGTGATGAGATGTTTAGATGGAATTTTAGGTAAGATGGTTTTTGAAATATGGCATGGTGGCTGAGTGATACTGAATGTGTCCTAAGAATTGATCTAGCAGTGTTGAGTTAAAAGTAGTGGTGTCAGGATTTATCATGGGATATGTTCAACATGTGACCAGGGGTAGGTGTGGTGCCCATTGTATCCACGGAAGTAATAGTAGGTAAGAAAGAGCATAGATGTTGATGCCAACTATGGTTGACCATGGAAGAAGAAAAAAATAGAAGCAAGAAGGAATTAAAGAAAAAAAGAGATTTATGGTGCATTGTATCGGTATGATGGCTTAGTGGTTCAGTCTGCAGCGTTGAGTGCAGAAGGTTTCAGGTTCGAATCCCACTCTGGATGACAATTTGTAAAGTTTTGTAAATTTGTAAATTGATGAAAGTTTCATCAGTTTGTAAACTGAACCATCAAACCTGGTGCAAAACCCAGTGGGACATCCTGCCGATATCAGCAAATAGGAACCAGTTCATACTGGGGTCAAATTGTGGAAACACAAGGAAAAGGAGTGGTGCCCTCCCTGCCTTCAGGCTGCCCCCCTTACTGCGGTCAAACAGTTCGATTTTTATTTTTGGTACATTGTGTGGCAATCAGCACTGTCTACAGAATTGCATTTTTTGATACAATATTGACTCCTTCTTTTCCTTTTCTTCTTTTTTAAAAATCATGTGCTCAATACAAGGCAGGGTTGCCACTTCAAGGTATACATGTAATTGTAAAGATTTCAAAGAAGATAGTAATGGGCATTAGATGTAGAAGTGTCAAGATTACAAGTAAAAGGAAAGCGGTCTGAAGACAGACTTTGGGACTTTGGCAGACCTAGGGAAGAGACTGTTAGCATAGAAATTTCTGTTTGTTTAGTTACAATTATTGAAAATGAATAGTTTCTTGTTCTTAAAAAATCACAGGCCCCTGTTTAAGTGACATTGATGATACAGAGTTGCGATCTACACATTCGAGAATGAGAAGAAATTCATTGGACAGTACTGATCGACAGGCTCGTATAGAAAGGGAAGGAAGTACAAGCCCAAGGCGGACACACAGAAGCAAGACGAGATGGTGAGTTTATACCTCATGGAAATGAGAAACAAGAGACGTTAAAAGGATAATATAAGTAAATACGTAGTGGATACGATGTCTGTAGAAGTCAGATTGGGAATACTTATCTGGTTTTTTGTTATTGAATTTGCTGGTGTACACTAATCATCATTGTCATCATAATCATCATAATTTACTATTGTCAGCTTTCTTTCATCTTGCAACTTGTTGCTGACAACAAGAACAAGCTAGGTGGTGATATGGAAGTGGAAGTAGAGAAATGGGAAATGACATTCTTCTGGGTTCAACCCTGGATCAAATGCAACAGCTATTGCAGCCCTAGGAACACATTTGCTTTACTCTAGTTGGAGCAGTTCCCTTATGTGCACCAAGCCCTCCCCCCTTAAGAAAGAACTACTTTATTATTCATCTAGTGACAATAATAGCTATAATAATAGTTTATAATTTGGAAAAACTTCCAAGAATTTCAAAGAAGGGTGTCATTTCTGACCCCCTTACCCTGTGTGAGCAACCTTAATTGTGGATGCATGTTCTGGGTATCTAGATATATGCTATTTTTAAGGTTATCCACTGTCGCCGTGGTCTAGTGGAAACGTTCCTTGCCTTCACTTCAAGAGGGCCAGGGTTCAAATACCGGAAGGGTAATTGGTGACGTCAGGAAGGGCATCCGGTCTTAAAGTGCTCTATGCGCCAATAAGTCCCATGTATATGTGCACCGCCCTAGCCCCTGAAAAGGGGAGTGCACGGCGTTAAAACCGTGTCCACGATTTAATGTAGCATAACCATGGAGTGACGGTGATGTAGCCAGTCAATCGAAATCGAAATTGAGAGCAGGGCTATTGTCATTTAAATCCGTGGATTCCAAATAGAATTGATACTAAAGTACGAAGTACAAGTATGAAAGAGCATTTAAGTTTGGACGTGATCTGTTTAGTGGAAACAAATTAAAAAGAATGACGTAACTTCAAGCTTATTCTCAATGGTACGTAACTGAAACTACTAAAGGAGAGTTCTTCAATTGGCAAGCCTGATATTTACGTTCGGCAGTTTCACGTAGCTCGTCTTTGATTTTCAGAATATTAATAGACCTATAACCCATATATTGTTGCAAATATTTGAGTGGAAAATTACGCCCTAAGAAGAATTCAAAAACATGAAGATTTCTGGTAACCCTGTCAACTATTTCAGAAGTTAGCAAACATTGGCACGATAATTGTGCCAATCCTTGTTTTAGTTGGTTGTTCCTGGAAAGGGCAAGTCATCGCGTTCTTGGAAGTATAGCGCTATGTCAGTGAGCAGTTACGGTTTTCCTGTAGTGGAGCACCTTTCACTTAAGTGTACCCCGTTATGGAGGAGAGATATGGGTTCTAGAGAGAATGTTTTAATGGCCACGGCTCTTTTTTTTCTTTTGAATAACTAGCATGTTCAGAGCACGGATTTTTTTTTCGAGAGTTCTCGAGGAACAGACAGCGTATGTCAGAGCACGGTTGTGTGTTGTTTGCTTTATGTATGCAATGTGTACAATGTAAACTTGGTTTCATTTTTTTTGCCTGCACAGGACATCATTGACTCCTGACGAGCAAGTTTCATGTTTAGAGGAAATGATTCAGACGGTATCGCAAAGGCTTGGATTACGGGAGCAGTTAGAGTTGATCAAGATGATCAGCCCCGATGCCAATGTATCCCCGACCGACACTGAATACTTTATCGGTAATTAAGCTATTCAGTTTTTCACCTCTATCATTATCGGACTACTTTCCTCTTCATTACTTTTTATGTATTTTGTTTTAGCGTTTTTTGTGTTTAAGCATGTGTCACATTTTGCATTATAACCCAAAACTTTTCCAAATTTCATGTAAAAGAAATATGTAGAATTTTACGGTGCTTACCATTTGTGTTTAGGAGTTGGTAAAGTGGAAAAAATACAATGCTATGGTGTGATTTTGCGATGATATTCCACACGAGTATACTTGTTATGAATTTGGATGTATGAGGGTCAGGCGCGCTTTCGGATATGTGCAATGACATGAGCTGCTTTTTGTGTGCAGTAGAAATTTTTACATAAACATCGGAGTTAGCGGTAGTACAAAGCACGATTGCGTCGATCGTATCATTATTTCATTTCGCGTTCAAGAAAGATAGCAGGTAGATCGACACTTTTGCCCCGGTATCTTTGGTTTTTACAATCGATAATATTGTCGGGTAGTACATTTCATTTACGGCCCTAAACTATGAAAAATGACGATTTAGTAGGAACTTCTTGGGAATTTACGTTGCTGTGTATTTACGGGGAGGGGGTCTAATGCAGAAGGAAAGTGATGACGCCACAAATTAAAATTGTTGTAATTAGCATGACTTGGCTCTAGTTATCTAAAGGCAACCCTGAAATTGACTGTTTCCCAAAATATCACACTTGTAGTGTAGATGGTGTTAGAACTAGAGGAGTTTTGAGTCTCTAGTTAAGACTCTGTTGATATTCCTTGGATTCTTACGTTAGAATCCAACATCAAATAATAAGGTTTTGTTGGAGAGGTTTAAAA
>JAAAKL020002038.1:13871-27795 GCA_010016065.2 Carybdea cf. marsupialis auct. non (Linnaeus, 1758)
TCCTTGGATTCTTACGTTAGATTAGAAACCAGCATCAAATAGTAAGGTTTTGCTAGACATATAGAAAACTTTCACAGCTGATATCTCGATGTTGGGAAAGGACAACACTCTTAATTCCGGCCACTGATGCTCTTTCTAGTAGGGCAACAGGAAAATTGAGTATTTCACTTGACATTTGTGGAGTCAGAAGCGTAACTAGGATGAATTGTTGAAGTTACAATCAGAATACCACTAGTTAATGTAGCAGCCTACTATAATCAACAGCCCCGTAGTATGTGGGACACTTTCGAATCCTTGGCCATTTGAAATTGGGCGCACCATGCGCTGGTTGAAAAGTGGAAAACTTGTCTGCTTAAACGGTTTTTTTTATTTTTGTTTATATTTTATGTTGGGGAAACATGTCCGGCCAAATTTGTAGGGGGTTTTAAGCTTGGGGCCATGTACAGAAAACGTAGACTTTCCGTACGGTTTTCTACACAACTATATTGCAGGGTGATAGAGTTCATCAAATTGCCCCATACAAGGTACTTGCTCATTCAAGGCGTTGCTTGAGCTAGTCATTTATCTGGTTCAAGTGTCAGAATAGAGCAGATATAAATCAAAGCTGGAATTTTGGCCTGTTTCATCTGTGAAGCTTGGTCTTGGCTCCTAGCAAACATTTGTTGTGTACATATCAATGTTGCCTTATGCTTTTATTTTCTACTCTTTGAGTTTGTCTTGGCTTTCCCTTAACCTTGTAATTTTGTGACTCTCTTTCTACCTTGCCTCTTTCTTCTTCCCACTTTCTTCTTCCGCCTTTCTTTTCCCCTTCCCCATTGACACATTCTAATTATTTCCTTTGTTTTCACTATTGTTACCCCTCTTGTTAGACTTCGAGTTATTCGATGATGACAAGTTTTCTCAAGTATCTGAATATGTTGAAAGGCAGCTTCGAAATGCAGGTAAGTCTGACGTTTGCCCGTTTATTTCTCAGGGTTCATACCTCAGTTTCTACAGTGTTACTTAGACCACCACGTCTTGGGAACATGTTAAGTGATGTGGTATGGTTTGGGCAAGTGGAGCGGAGTAAAAGGGTAGTACAAGGTCGGTATTAGTACAAGGTCGGTATTAGTACAAGGTCGGTATTAGTACAAGGTCGGTATTAGTACGAGGTCAGTATTAGTACAAGGTCGGTAGTGCCCTTGTATTTACTTGATAGCAAACTTTTTCAGATTACTCAGCGGAACTTGAATATAGTTATTTCTTTGATTACTTTATTGATATCGATCCGAATACTTACTTCACTGCTTTATTTCATTTCAGAGGAGTCTGAAGAACAACAGAATACACATAGGAGGAGACGACTTCGGCAGACAAAAGGAGAGAAAAAGGTCTGTAAATCTTGCACTACACTTCATACATAGTCACGGTTACCGTTAAAATGAAATGAAATATGGTTAGTGTATTTCGGAAAGCCGTTATTGGATGTTGCTGCCATCTTTTGATTTTCTACCTGAACCTATTTGACGGTATTTTGTCTGTAATTTACGAACTGATCGCCACTTCCATGTTTACAAGAATAGCTCGCTTAGGTACTGGATGTCTTGTTTATCATTTTCCTTGTCATACTGTTTGGTATTTTAAAAAGTCATTGTCATACAGTAAGTCCCTTCGAAATCAAGGAATACTGAACATCGTTGGATTGTAGTAAGTACTACATATATAATTTGTAAGGTGTGGTTCAGCCATTGCCCAGCTAGACAACGTTACAGCTTGTCGTTGCTACGGTGATCGCGAATGGCTGTTGTTCGGCGCTGCGATTTTTAGTTTCATGTTACTAAAGTAGTCCTTCCATTGAAAGTCAACTGTATATGTGGGTTTGGTTAGGATTCCCCGTGGACAACATTATTTAGTTGGGCAGCGGAACTCCCAATATTACTATTTAAGAGTGGAAAAACCTGACCACAGTTATTCTAGACCACGAACGAGTCGACATCAAACGGGATGTTAACCTTGCCCCTGGTAATGATGTTAACCTTGCCCCTGGCAATGATGTTAACCTTGCCCCTGGTAATGATGTTAATCTTGCCCCTGGAAATGATGTTAATCTTGCCCCTGGTAAGGATGTTAACCTTGCCCCCGGTAAGGATGTTAACCTTGCCCCTGGTGATGATGTTAACCTTGCCCCTGGTAATGATGTTAACCTTGCCCCTGGTAATGATGTTAACCTTGCCCCTGGCAATGATGTTAACCTTGCCCCTGGCAATGATGTTAACCTTGCCCCTGGTAATGATGTTAACCTTGCTCCTAGTAATGATGTTAACCTTTCTCCTGGCAATGATGTTAACCTTGCCCCTGGTAATGATGTTAACCATGCCCCTTGCCATGATGTTAACCATGCCCCTTGCCATGATGTTAACCATGCCCCTGGCAATGATGTTAACCGTTGTTGAGTGCTTGACATTCACAAAGGACATGCACAATTAATCGGACCTGCCTTGAAATGAAACAACCCTTTCATGCCATTTGCTATGTCTTCTAATTCAAATCTATTTTGTCATCATACCCGTGTTTCCTCATACTGGCTTATACGATTGAATGATATATTGGGGGGAATTTCCCCAACCCTTATCTCTTTTGTGATGATTTTAGTGCCTTGTGCCCTGTAGCTTAAAAACATCGAGAAGGTAGGTGAAAGTTCTTAGCGTACATGTAGGATTTGACAAATCGAGAAAGTAGTTTTCAAAATCAGTGAAAGAAGGAACCTATGTCAATATAGCTTTCAGGATACCATTCATGATAGCATGGAGAATGCGTGAAGAAATCATGAATGGGCTTATGGAAGTTAGAGAATATTCGATGGAACATGCTGTCATTTACATGACAGGTACTTACCGCGCGAGGTATCCGTGGAAGAACGTTAACTACACCGGGACGACCAAACCTCAAAGTAGGATATTTTGAAACAGTAGCAGTAGGTTTTATTTTTGCTATTGCTTGTTTTACCACCTCTAGGGTCAACCAAAGGCAGAGAAACGAAATAATCCAGTCTTTTCGAAAAGGAAACGAGAGTCAATAGCTACTATGAAGACATGTAAACAATTGCGAAAAGAAAAACAAAGTGGATTGTTCCTGAAGGAAGAGGTTAGCAATATTCCGTTCAAAATAGCGCTGTTACTGAACATGAAGTGTTATCCTTCCTTATAATGGTCCATACATAGATACCACTTGAGACAGCCGTCCATAAAGATTAGGAATTGCTGTGGAAGATGTATTATTGATGGGGTGGAATCGAGTTGAAGTGCTATGGACTTGTTTAGGAGATATAGACGTACGTACGAACGTGTCATAGCCACTGATCAAAAACACTGGATCGAGCATCATCCGTCTCAAGATGAGGTCAGTCGTTGCGCGCCATTTCAGTCCCCGTCAAGCAATCCTTAAAAACCATGTTACGTAACATGGCGGACCTCCCCGCGCTATTTTGACCAGTGGTGGCCAGTGCACGTAGCTACACTTTTTCTCTGTTGGAAGCAATGGGAAGCTCGATTCAGTCTTTTTTATAGATCAGTGGTCTTAGCAGGGAGGCTCAAGCTATGTAGAGAAACCAAAGGATATTCCATTGTAGGGTTGCCAGTCGCCTAGCAAAACAGTGATAATCTGGGAACTTAAATTTAAAAGGGAACGCATGGAATATCTTAAGGACTCGAAGGAAAATTAAGACAGTTTTGCAAGAAATTATGGAAACGTGAAATATAGTGGTAGTAAGTATGGTTGGTGTAAAATAGGCACATACTAAGAAAGTTCTTCCATTCTTGGCGATGATGATTTATTTTGGTATGGATTCATATCAGAAAATTTCAGGCAAATGCGGCCAAGTTGAAGGTCAGAATTCTGTTGGCGCTCTATCTTGGAGAAGTTGATCAATTCAGTTATTAATGGCTTGTCTTCGCTTTAAGGTTTTAATTGGGAACATAGATCCTCTTGCTTTTAGGATGCTGATGTGGGCTTTTCTAATGAACTTCTACTAACCATTTATCAGGGCTTTTGAGAACAGTGTTTGTTTCAGTGAGCATCGTCGGAATCTGGATATTCGTGGGAAGAAGGGGAAGGGTGTAAAATCGAAGGTATTGATGCTTATAGGGGACCAGTTTGCAGTTGATACCAGTAGAAGACCTCGAGATGCAGAAATGGATTGTTACCATCAAATATGAAGCGATTGTTATGGGACAAATATTTTTGAAGAATTTTGCTCTTCACTACTTGTTTTTTCATCTTTAGTGTGTCAGTGATTCAGTTTTGAATTTCATGTTCATCAAGGTTGAATGGAACAGGTAAAACCTCTCGGCAGCTGACCCGATAGAAGGTCTTGCTAGACTAATAAAAAGGCGAGACATAAACCGTAGTGATGTTTAATCTTGTCCAGACTGGGTTAATTTGAGGTGCCCAGGAATGAGGGAGGGCATGCGAGTAGGCCAAAGGCTATGTCGGTGAATGTTTTTAGTTTGGTATGAAGCTCGGGAATCTTGCTCCATATTTTAGCCAAAGAAAAATAGTAAAGTAAGAAATTTGGTGTTACGACGTCACATAACAGTCGGAAGTATGTAAATACAGTTCGAAAATCCATTGTTGGAATAGCATTGAATTGGAGTCGCTTGTATTTATATAAGGTGAACGAAGTTTTCAACGCCCCCCCCCCCCCCCCCAAAAAAAAAGAACCCCAACTCTCTAACATCGACTATCCACAGCCAATCTCCATAAATCTTTGGTTTATTTTTTGCAAAGTGTAGATTATTTCTCCTTTTGTCAAATTGCAGGTCATCTCATTGCATCGCTCCAGACAAGACTCAGATGATGAAATAGACATTATATCGTGACTTACAAAATATCTAGATCAAGTGGAACGCGGGGCTGTCTCTTGTTAAATGTTAATTTTGTGCTTCGTATTTCATTTATGGAAAAAGTCTTCTCAAATTGGGTTAAATAACGATGTAAGTATGTAACATACGTGTGGTTGATTTGTCGTCTCTATCATATTTCCAAAGGATTTCTTGCCTCTATGCGGAAGGGAAGTGTGACGTCACGATTTTGAACATGTTTGGATTACGGATGAAATACTCAATATTTAGGTTTCCCTATCAGAAAGATATGGAAGTTTAAACACTATATACACTACAACAGCCAATTCCAGGGTTAGATGGACTTCATCACTTTCCCTCCGCATGGCAGCTGCAGTATGGTATATAGCAAGGAGATTTTCTCTTAAACAGATGCATTTGGTTTGCACTCAAGGAAATCGTGGAAGTTGCCTGCTAAAAAAGCATGTTCCTGGAAAAATCGAGTTAAAGAGACAGTATCTACAAATTTGTCCGAGTGATCGATAACTGACGTGTTAATGTGACGCGTTTTTTATATCCTGTTCAAATTTGCCCATTAGTCACCAAAAAAATCAACTGACATTAATTGGATTTGCGTAGAATGCCAGGAAAACTTGCATTTCATGCCATTTGATGGCCAACCAACTGACATAAAGTCGAAGCTCCTGTACATATTAAGACGTCAACAAGTGTGTGAACCCTCATTGATTAAATCTATTACTGCTGCTGTTTCTGAGATGCTAGGTTACTTGGTAAAATTTGCGGTGAGCCTGAGTCACAGAATGTCACTGTAGCAACGAACCAAATGCAAATCTCTTCACAGTTTACACTGATACTGGAATATACCTCGATGCCATTTTTATTTTATATAAAAAAATACGTGATTTATTCGTTAGAACAACTTCTCGAGTAATTTACCTTGTTGGCCCTTTTTACGCCGGCTCTAAATGGCGTTAATTTTTGGCGACCGGCGTAAAATGGGACGAAAAAATGGCGACTTTTGACTGAAGGCGGCGTTATTTGAAATTTGCTAATATTCACCGCCGTGATTTGTCCTGGATAGAATTTACGCCTCCAATTCCCTTTCCCATTTATCAAGGTCATCAAATAAGACTTATTAAGACGTTAAAGGCACGTGCGGTAAGTCATTAGGAGCGAGAGGTACACTGATGTTGACATGCGAAGGTGGAGTCAGATGCGGAATAATTGCAAACAAATGATGACGGTACTGTTTCTCGAGATCAAAAAATCAAGACGGGTTGTAAATTATGATAGCGATTGGAGCGTTTTTCTCATTGTTCATTTGTCAAATATAAACGGGCGTTAAAATGCGGCCCTGATTGGCGGATAACGTAATTTTTGGGGTGGCGGCAAAGGGCCGGTGTAAAATGGGCCAACAAGCTAACTCGTGATCTATATGCAAGGCCTTCATTTCACGAGGAGAGAACTTGAAATGACAAATTTTTAAATAAAAAGCCTCTTCACTCTAGTGGGTTTGTACGACTGTTCTCGAAAGCCACTGGATCGACCATCTTCCGTCTCAAAGTGAGGTAAGTCCCCATCAAGCAAGCTTATAATCAATATTACGTAACACTGCGGACTCTCCCTCGCCCCTTTAACCACGCTTTTTGGCTGTTGGAGACAATGGGAAGCTCGATCCAGTCTTTTTAAGAGATAAATTGTTGGACTGATTGATGGGTTTTGTTTGCAGTCATTCCGTAGTCTGGTCAAATAACAAGGAGTGTCGTGCCTCCACATGGCGAAGAGATGGGTGCCGATGTTTACTAGTGTGTCCACTATGGGAACTAGAGTATATTATCGTACGAGTTGCTACAGCTTAGTTGGTAGAGCAGTTGGCAACACGCAGGGAATGTGCCCCGGGTTCAAATCCAGGTGGTTTTTATTTCGCAGCTATCTTTCCTCTCAACTCTGGCTTCTTCTTTAGGGGTTAGTATTTGACTCAGGCAGGGGTAGTGTATGACAATTACGAAGAGGTACCAGATAAAAAGTGAAATGTCACAACCAGGATCTCGTCGAACTTGATTCTCGGATTCTTGGATTCTTGGAGATTCTCTTCTCTCGATGACAATTGGTATAAAAATGTGTGAACTTCTAATCTCAACAACAAGAATTTCTTAGCTACTACTACACTGTGATGTTGGGGGACGCCTCTCTGCTTATCAGGAGGTATGATGAGAGATTGCCATTCCTACCCTTGGTCAGATGTTGACCGATTTGCCCAGCATTGCTGAGCATTTCTGGTATCCAATATCGACCAAGACTAGTCACAGTTAAACTATGGACTGCCTCAGCAATTTATCTAACTGTGCAAGTCCTTCCATCAGATTCAGCTGGAGTCGTAAACACAGCATATTGTTCATCATGACAGTGTGTTAAGGGAATGGCATCTTACTTGAACATGCTAAAAGCAATCCTTGATATGCATTGGCATATCTCAAAACTTGGCGAGCAGGGGAATAGATTTTAAGGGTAGTGATGTCAAGAACTTTGATCTTTAGCCTTCCATATTTGAGAAGCAGCGTTTACAGGACTCGCAAGGTACAGTTGGTGGCAACGTTTTGCTCACTTCCTTTCACTATCCTACCCTCCAACAGATGACGTAACAAAAGGATTCAACGTGGACAATTTGACATTTCTGAGCCCAAAAGAGGGAGGATGCAGCAGCTGTTGTTTCCCCATCCTGAAAAGTGAGGGGGAGAGTCCCTGTCCCCGTAGAATCTGCGCCTATGCTTTTCCCGAAGACGTTTTCATATAACGTTATTTTGTTATAGCATAGATATGGTCAACGACTCTTTTGAGAAGTGAATACTTCCAATGTAAAGTCCAAAATTTAATGAATTCAAGGGATTACAAACAATTTCTTGGGACTACCCTGCATGCTTTACTGCTCATCTAAGTACTTCATTATTTCCTTCTTCCCCACCTTACGTGTTTGCATCCTAATCTCCAAATGTCATCTAATGATGACAATAATACGAAGATGGCCTTCCAGGTTTTCCAAAACTTTATTGCGAAGTTGACACACTTTTCGATTTTTCTAGTATCGATTCAAACTATTTCCAGTCCGACCGAGGCCATGTCCTACCGCTGACCTACCTACCAGTTTTGATACTAGTTGTTTGCTTCCACAACTGAATACATATCACAAAAACGTAGAATAATAAGTAGATGGTGTCATTTTGTGTGTACAGGTTGTTTTTAAAGATAGAGCAGGTACTACACAGAAACTCTTGTAAGGATCTCACGTTGTTAACCGGTTTTAGTAAGCTTCTTGGAGCAAATGATGTGTTATTGGCCTTTATATTGTAAAGCATGCCTGCAATTTCTTCACTGATGGGCCATAAAGTCAAATATTCCAAAGGGTGGTTTATTATACAGAATTTCAACATAGCACGACACAGAGAAAGGAAAATACCAGTTTTTTTAAAAAGAACAAAACTGAAATCTGGATATGCTTTAAAAGGGGCCAATTAGAATTTGGACTCTTTGTTTAGTGTCTCTCTTCTTGACCAATCAGTGACTGATCCTCAAATAAAAATAAACAGAATGATCAGTCAACACTTATCCAAATGTATTTTGTTGTATGATAAATCACTTTCTCGTTTTTTACATCCTTTTAAAACAATAAAAGAGGTAAACAAATACGTGGTAAACAAACGAGTACTGCGGAAGATGAACTATAACAGGAAGTGTAATGAACAAGGAAATCCACCGAAGAAACACAGCAGAGTGGAAAAGATGAGGATAGTGCAGAAACGTCATAAGATTAAAAACACTGATGAATCTTAAGAAAACATGGGCACTTTGAAAATACCAGCGATGACGTACAGAGCAGAAAGATGGACGTTCACAGAAAGGCAAGAAAATAAGCAAGTAGTTGCTCAGCGAGTCGTGGAACGCTCGGCGCTAAGAATAGACCAGATCGGGAATGTGAACAAGAGGTCATACACTATTTATTAAGTGACAAGTATGCGAGGAGAATAGGCAGGTTATTCTGCTAGGATGGGCAACGAAAGTAAAGACTGGATATCCAGAGAGGAAATGAGAAATAGGTTGAGGAGGAGATGGAGAGATGGGAATAATAAGATTGACTGCAGCAATTGGGACAGTATCGTTTAACGTAGGAAGAAAAAGTGGACGTCGTCTGCTAGCAGTGATATGAACCGCTGCAAAAAACGGAAGCAATCTTGCTCTATTCTGGAATGATCCTTTCTGACTGCTCGGTATAGGATGTAAGTATGAAAAAGGATCTCATTTTACTATTGCAATGTTTGGCTATGAGCGCTTTAAGATAGTAGAAATTTTTGTAACATTTAAAGGCCAATTGTGCAAAAAGAAAGACTTGTATTGCATTTGGAACTATGTTTAGGTGCGTGGTAAAGTATGACACGAGGAAATAATGATGTAAAGTATAAGCGTAACTGTAAAATTTGGTACCGAAAACATTTCTTGATCGCCCGTCATTTTGAACGTATCTACGCGAACAGCTGTTGCAGCATCGGGAGAACGCTCTAGTTTGTAACCAAATCGCTTATCGGATGATAAATCATTTTACCCCAGTTTATTCCATTGATTGACGATGAACTGCTTTTTCTAAGGTGTTTGGAATCCCTCTTAAACTAGATATCACCCTGTAATTGTTCACATCTGTAATATACCCTGTCGTGACGCATCTCGACTCCCTGTGTTTCGTGATCGCTAATTAAGAGTAGGCTTATCAGCGCTTCTGAATCACGTGATCATTGCATCATTATTAAATCTTGATCACTTTGCATTTACTTATGACATAATTGTTAAATTTAGTAACTATATGTATATAATATAGAATACTTATACAAAGTAGTGATATCTGTATGTAATTTAGAGCTCTCTAGCACTTAATTCTCGACTTGTACAGTTGATTCGCTGTTAATCTCATCTCTGTGAAGTTTTACTTATCAATTATTCGGGAACTCGGCTGTCGTTAGGACAATCCATCATTTATGTATATGTGCTTTTGTGTAATTTTTCACTCTGTTGCTAATTACCCAGTTCCAAAAGACAAGTTTGTAGTGTATAAGATCGAGTTGGTGACTTCCGATGCAACATCTTAGATCTTCCACGACAGTAGATCGTCAATACCGGTTGCTTTTTTCCTTCTCGACTTCTTTAACTCGTGCGCAAGGCGCATTTCTATAAGTAAGATATTAAGTAAGAAAATTTATCAACTAAATAAAGACTTCCTCTTCCATTTATGGGACTTTTAAAGCTGTCCTTAAACTTTTGGGAATCTTTCGGCTTCACGGAAAGTTTTCAAAATTGCATCTTGGGTAATTTAACCCGAATGTGCCTTCAATTCGAACTTGTAGGCTCGATCGATCACCTTCCCAATAACTTCGCTTCTAAAGTTCCTCTCTAATTAATTGTCTATATGTGCAAAGATGGCGACAATCTTTGACTTCAATTGTTCTACATCATGTACTTCATTAAAGAGAGTATCGTCTTCTTCTCCTTCTTTGTCGCCTTAATCCAACAACAATGAACTAATTTCTGTTTCCATACCTTCTATCATAGATAATTTGTCACATACATGCTTCTTGGGTGACTTCAACTTTACGTCATCCTCTCTGACAGTATCAACGTTCGCGGTCATATCTTCTGTCTGCTCATCTTGCTCTTCTTTTCTTCACGGGTTCTTCCATCTCCTCTTCTTCGTTTCTTTTCGTGTTCTTCCATCTCCTCTTCTTCGTTTCTTCTCCGGTTCTTCCATCTCCTCTTCTACGTTTCTTCTCCGGTCCTTCCATCTCCTCTTCTTCGTTTCTTCTCCGGTTCTTCCATCTCCTCTTCTTCGTCTACCATCGGCAACTACAGGAAACCATAGTCATATGGTCAGTTTTTGTCACTTCTTATGGTTCACACTGACATATGCGTCATATTTCTTTTATTCATACAAGTTCAAAACGACTAGAGATGCCTCAGCAAGTAAAAGAAAAATATAGGTTTTGACGATAAGACAACTGACCTTATAATAACTAACGTCATGCGATCGAAGGATGTACTGTTCTCTACTATCATTATGTCTTCCCAAAACACCAGTACAATTTCTTATGTTTAGAGAAGCTGGAAGGGAAGATTTTCCTAAGCATGGCAACTACAAGTTGGGAAGGGAAAGACCCTATGCTTGCAGCAAAGAGTTGCAGGGTAACTATCAACAAACATGCTTAAACGTGCACTTCTTTCGCTGGCACCAAATACGTTACAAGTGTCAAAGTTATCGCTCCTCATTATCTACAAGAGTGTGGTCCAACTCGATTCCATCATGGGCCATGATGAGTGGACTATTTCATTTGGTGAGCCAGGGTTTGCAACTCCACAAAGTAAACCGTTCAGGGGCACATTTTAAGTGGTCACGTTGATATGATTCTGTGGTGTAGCGTTGCTAAGACAAGTATTAACATGCTTAATAGTCACCCTTCAAACCTAGAAACCTTGTTGGCGTTTAGATTTAAATCACATGCAGTCAACGTTATGTGTTTTTCATTAATTTCCGCTTTCTTATAGCAGTTTTAACAAACAAACACTTAATGCCGATATCACACTATTTTTTTGCTGTTGGATTGATATGACATATGCGAACGAGATGCTTCTTTAACTAAACTAATGATGCCCAAGGCAATTATGGTTGTAATCATGCGAAGGCAAGCGTGCAAAGCAGCTTTTCCAAATTGGTTACAATTTTGATTTTAATATTGCTCATCGCCAAAAATGCACATTCACAAATGTACGTGCTTCCGAAAATGGAGTATAGCTTCAAGACAGCATCTTCCATACTTCGAAATCTCTCATTTGACAAAAACCCCCAAAAACATTTCAGTTTTTTTTTATTTCCTTGACAGTAAAATCTGATCGCTTTGAATCTCACACAACTGGAGATGTAGATCGTGTGGCTGCGTGGTGACAACAACTTCCATACGATGATTAAATAAAAGGAGAGGATGTTGGATCTCTCGAAACTCTGAAAAGTTTTTTTGTTTTGCTTTTTAGTGTCCCATACTCTATTACAGAGAGTAGGAGAAGTGATTTAGTAGAGAATCACATGGCGAGATAGGGTGGCCAGTTCCTTTCTTTGCCTCCTTTATCCTTCCTATCCTTTTTTACTATTGGCTTCGCAGTAGGAGCGTTCAGATTGATGGCCGAGGGTGGACTCGAACCATCAACCCTCTGCTTGTTAGACCAGCTCTCTACCAAGTCAGCTAAACCGTTGGTCAAATTTACTTATGAGCGGTCCATTTCTTTTTCAAACTGCGCAAAATCAACACTTGGTTTTTCCTCTTCGACAACTAAACAACAGGCAACATGTGTCAGATCGTTTCTCTTCAAACAATTCTTGAACAAGCTCAGTTTGGAATGGAAATCTTTAACATGACCGACTAAATGCGATAAGGTCTGTCCTTTTCATTGTAAGCTCAACTCCAATACATCGAGGTGATTTGTTATTTCCGTTGAAAATGCTTAATCACAAGTAAACTCAATGCTTTGGAGGTGATCTTGAAATGCTTGGGTCTTCTCGATGCTCTGCTGTAAAAGAAAATGAAAGAATTTCTTTTCGCAAACCAACGAAATTTTTCTGTACTGTCCCAGCACTCAACCACCAAATACTTGTACACACGCGAAAGTTAGAAACTTCTGCATTGACTTCCTTCAAAAATGACACCGACCTTCGATGTCGTTGGGCTTTATTGTCGCGTCGTATTAGGCTGGCCATCTTTATGACGACCATCATTTTCAACACTTAACTGCAAAGTGCTTCTTGGTGGATTATCCGGCAACCCTATTTTTTCTTAGCAAACCGACAAGGCCGGTTTTGCTTCCTATAATGGCCTTTGCGCCATCAGTTGCAATGCAAGAGCAGTTAGTGACAATCCACAAAACTTAGCTACGAACAGTAGCTTCTATGTCTTCATACAATCCGTTACATCTTTACAACTCCGACTTTTACCAATTACTGACTCAAGACTATTACAGATTCTTTATTCATCAAACAAGGATATTACAAAAATACTAACCAATAAAAATTAGCTACGTTTTAGTTTCTTTACGTATATACACCACTAATGAAGTACCAAAATTGTCCTACCCTTACTCTTCTCCGTTTGAGAATGAGGCTGTGACCATCGTTAGTCACAACAGCGTATCACGTAGGCAAAAGAAGACTCTCCAAAAGGGGAAATTGCGACAGCAATTTTTCAAACCTTCGTTTGGCAACAACGGAGTCAAGAGCTGCATTTATGTCACAGCCATTGGTTCCACCTTCCAATGAAAGAATTTCTTCGCAAACTTTGAAATCCTCATCTACGATTCGAGCGAATATAAACAGTTGACTTATGTCAGTGGCGTCAGTACTCTCATAGGAAGCAAGTGAAAAATAACTGCACTTGGTAATGAAAGTTTTCAACTTGCAAGAAACATGTTCACTCAGATTGCCCACTTGTCTTGCCACTGTTTGTTGGGATAAAGAACCAGTTTTGAACTCGTCTGCAAATTTATTTTTACCAAAGGACTCAGGAAGTTTGATGGCACATGCCTTAATTTGTTCACCTTTTCGAAATGACTTCCTTCCTTTTGCGAGGAGCAGGGCAACTTCTTACGACGCTGCAAGGTTTGTTTGCTGACCGCTTACGAAACGAAACATCGCTTGGACTTGATTCAATGCTCGTTGTGGAGAATCTCCAAAACATTCTTTCTTTCGTTTCCTTTATGTTTCCCAAAATTTTCCTTGACACAAATTAATATTTTATGGTCACTTCGACTAATGTCAGCAATGATGTTTCTCGCAAAGTTTTCTTCTTTTGTTCTTAGAATGACATCAATGAGCGTGCTGGTCTTTCTTGAAACTCAAGTTGGAGGTTCCATGAGTGATCTAAATTGCATCGGGAGACAATCCGAATCTTCATTCCTCGCAGAAACTATAATTGGAATAGTAGACGTTAAAATCTCCCATAAGAATAACTGCTCTGAACGCTTCATTTACTGCAGTCAAAGTGTTTGCTAACGAGAGAGTCAAAATT
>JAAAKL020002039.1:0-25298 GCA_010016065.2 Carybdea cf. marsupialis auct. non (Linnaeus, 1758)
AATTAAACACAAAAATATTTGGCCATACTTACTTAAATCCTGACATACTGGTGACTGCCTGGTCATATATAAAGCTGGTAACTGCACCCTATCAGTGTTGATTCCTTCAATCAGACTATTCCATCTACCATGGCTAATGTGTTTCTGCAACATGTTTGGGAATATTTCTTCATATTGGTTCAAGTTTTTTAACGGTCTAACTGTAAGATTTAAAGGGTTTGTGCATCTCTTAGTAGTCACAGTGATTTTTCTGGCTTTTCAAATGATCATACTTTGGTCAATGGAATTTCAAATTGATAAACATGATCAAGGTATTTCAGATGTTGGACATAAGACAGTTTCAAAAATTCTGTTATTTAATTACAGTCGCAGCTGGAAGCCATGTCTTCGTCTAATATGTCAATCTTGATTGTATACATACTTCGAAAAGCTTTCTCGTTGTACCCATGTTCACATTTCTTTCTGTGAGTACAATGAATAATATATTCATATAAATAGCATACAGTAATGTAACAGCAATTTTCTAACCTGTTTTTCTACCGAAGCTCTTTTCCTCTCTGAAACCATTTCTTTTGACATTACTACCCCTGACAGACCTAGTATAAAGAACCAAATAACACATCAAAAAGTGCAGAAACCGTAGTGAGGACACTGCGCGGCGATTACACAATACCAGCACTGTAATCAGCCTCAGTTCCCAACACTTCATATTTAGATGTGTGAAACAGTACTAATAAGTAAAAAGAAGCTGATATTGCTATTTTGCAGCCATCTCCATTCTCCAACTTTGAAAACGTGGAGTTTCAATGCTGCTGGTGCACTATTTAGAATAGGGTAACACACCTTCGTTTAGAAAAAATGATAAGAATATCAATACTGTAACAACAAATCAGCTCGTTAAGTGTAGGTTCATTTCCATTTGTAAGAAGATTGGTGAAGGTATGAGCAATCAATTTTGCATATAAATAAATTAAATACTTCTAAACTGAAATTTGTACCGGGTATACTTGGGGCCTCCATTTCTAGCGGGTCAATGCCCCCGTCCATTTTTGTTCATATTGGCCTATATACACAATATATGCATATGGATGAAACGACACAAGCTCCAGGCCTGGTAAGAGATGGAAAGTTTGCAGCCTGGACCCAGAAAGCTATAGCATCTCTTAACGGCATGTTAACCATTATAGCTCGAAATCTTATGTCTATGCATTGTTAGAGTCCCTGAAAATGTATTCCAGCTCAACCGTGCTGCCTACAGTTCGCGCACCTTGTCTTTGTTCTATGGCGACAACTCAAACATGTTGCTCTCTTTAGCTGTGCACAAAGTTTATCTGTCGATAATGTGGTATTCGTGCAACGTAAAACTTGTTGTATTCCCTGACCAGCAAAACGCAATATGGCAGCACTCGATAAGTGTCCGATCTTCAATAAATAAGACCGACTGTAGAAATATCGGTTCTTTTCTAAGCTATCAAACAAGCATTATCTTAACTAAAACGTAAACGGTACTTACCGTTTCAAGTGCTCAGTTTTGGCTGCAAAATACTTGAGCATTGGCGGTCTCCTTAACCCTTGGTGTCGTGAGTTTCTACGGTAATTTTCCTGGTAAACTGTTGGGAGACTGCAGTGCGCTCCTCCATTCAACGAGAGGAAAGCATTGTCCAAGCACAGGATCTTTTCTTTCATAACAAGAGACGACATATCATACGAGTTTTCATTGGTTATGCTATACAATAAGCAGTCATTGATTGGCCAAAGAGAATTGGTGCGCTTTTTCAAAACTGAGCTTGCTACTTTTCAATGCGGGGCTAGATCATGACAATGAGATAGTCAAAAACAATAATAAATACTACCAATACTAATTCTAACATCACGGGGTCATCAAGAAGGCAACTATTTTTACCCGATTATGCTCGGATGTGGATCAAACCACCATATATTTTTGCATGAGGAACAGAGGCAAAGCAGATCTTCACACAAACGATTTCAATGCTCCAAGCACTTGGCCAGGAAAAGCCTAACTCTATTAAAATTTGCAATCATTTTTGAAATTATTGGCGGGCATAGCCCCCACCCGTCAGTAGTTGCAGTAAGATAATGAAAGGGAGAACTCGATGGGAAAGCCAGCGGCATCAAAGAATACCGTTGTGGTCCCTATTTTTCATTTTGCTAAGACATTAGACCATTTCGAATCAATGAGGAACTGAAGTTTACCTTCAATACCGTTGTTGAGCATCGTCCTTTTATAACGGAAGAAACACATGCTATTTTGCTGAACTTAACTGAACTTAACTGCATTTGCTTTACATTAGCGCATTCAGTGGCGGTTTTAGGAGGAGGCCGACAGGGCCTTGGCCCGAGGCCCCGCACCTCCAGGGGCCCCGGTTTTAAATGCTAAGAAGATAGTATGTGTTTAACTGCCCATATTACTCTTTTGGGAGTAAGTGGTAACTTGAAACTTTACGCATTGGAGGCAATACAGTATCTCCAGAACTTCTGTAGGACGATAATGACTGAACTCTATTGCAATGCATGAAGTCATAGGGCCCCGCAAACGGTTTTCGGCCCAGGGCCCCGCGCCCTCCAAAACCGCCACTGAGCGTATCTATCAATAAACTTTGCTAAGTTTACTTGGTTATAGGGAAGACACTTCGGCACAGAGGTCACAGATCATTTTTGGTAATAATGTCCTTGAAGGAGCAAGTGGTATGCATACCTGGGACTGCTTCCTTATCTCAAACAGCTGAAAGAAATGTTATTCATGCACCCAATTTTATCATTCTCTCTTTTTGGTTGTTATGGTGGATTAAGAGCGTTTGTCTCTTGGGGTGTAGAGGTCAGAGTATTAGTACATGCCTGATTTCAAAGGGAGTGGAATTTTGTTAAGCATTAGGCCTTCTTAGCTGGCGCCTTAATTTCTACAATTTGATCTTTGTAAGCTAAGCAAAATAAACTGATTTCATGATTTTTCCGTCAGGAGGCTCCAGGAGGCCTACAAAGAACCCTTTTTAGAGGAAACAGAAAGATACAAGGTCACAGGTATGTTTTAAGATATAAATTTCCTTCACCAGAAAGATAACGTCCACAAAATGGACAACATACTGATTCAAGCATACTTCAAAAACCAGGTGGTGTCGAAAATAATGACAATATACTAAAAACTGAACAGCGTATCCAAAAGCGCTTCTTACATCTTGTTAAAAGCGGTCTTTTACTACACCTTGTTTACGATAGGATTAGGTCATTGGGATCACAACGTCCACTGGTGTACGGCCTCCCCAAAACTCACAATAAAGGATTGCCTTTCCGACCAATTCTTTCTACGATTGGCTCCCTACAAAATGAAAAGGCCAAGTGGCTTTCAGAACTTTCACAACATGGTACTCGACCTTTATTCAGAAAATTGTATTCACTTTTGCCAAATTCGCACAAACCAAAATTTTTCTGTTTCGATCTTTTGACATAAGTAACTTGCTTACAAATTTTCCCCTTGGATAAGACAATTAAGATATGTGCCGACGCATTGTATAGGAGTGAGATCATGCGCCCACCGTTCTCTAAGGAGGTGTTCACTGATTTCATGGAGGTGGCGACACGTGCTGTCGAATTCAGCTCCAATAATGAGATGTACCGACAAAGAGATGAGGCAAGTATGAGCAGTCCCTTGGGTCCAGCGTTTGATAATAGCTTTGTTGCTTTCTCTGAACTTTTGCAATCCTCCCCCGAGAGGTGCTGTTTATTTTCGATATGTAGACTATATGTTTGCTGTATTTAAAATGAGTGTAGTAAACTTTAAAATACCCTCACCAATTTCACCTTTGAAAGGTGATAAGCAAGTTTTAGCCATTCTTTGACACTTTAGTAAAGAAGGATGGAACTAAATTCGTGAGCAATGTGTACAGGAACCCTAAAATTTCTCGTCAATTCATTTCTTGGACTTCTTTCTGGCCCAAAACACGCAGTCTGGACCTCATCGAAACCTTGGTTCACCGTGCAGTCATGATTCGGCTATCCCGAAAATGTCGTCGATTTTACCATCAAGACAAAATTATTGCAGTTTTCCAACCCTTGGGGTCTAAAAATGTCCTGCGTTTTTAAAACTATCATGGCTTGGTAACGTCTCAGATCAATTCAAAAACCAGATCAAAAAGGCCGTGAAAAAGTGTTGAGGTGCTGTGACCCCACGCATAGTTCATGCCAGTAAGGAAGCGTTCCCAACTAACCACAAAGACCGTGTACCTTCCACAAATAACAGCATTGCAGTTTACTCATTTTCTTGCCAGTGGGAGGCTGGCTATATCGGACGTACAACTTTGAGGTTAGTTGACAGAACTAAGAAACATGTTCCATCCTGTATTCGCCAAGCATCAGCTCCTACAAGGAAACAACCATCTCGGGTTTCAAAATCCAAAAACACTACTAAGCAATGTGACTCTAACTTAGGGCAGCTCTTGCTTGAAAACCTAGACTGTATCAAAATGTATACGGGTGACCGCTTCCGTATAATAGATAAAGATAGATGTACTTTTCATTTGGCCGTCCTCGAATTCGTCCACATGAAAGCAAGAAAACGTTGCTTTGTAGACAAAAAGAATGTTTCTTCTCATAGTGCCTTTTCGGATAACCATTTAGCATCACGATTGGCAAACTGATCGGCAAACTGATTGGCAAAAGAATACCAATCTGACAGTCAGAGTTCTGATTGGCTATTTTGAAAACACAGTTGGCATAAATTTCATTGATGCCCTTTTAAATTAAAATTCTGACGATTTTTTACTGTGAGGAGTGTCAGACAAAAGAGGCTTTTAGGTAAAAAATAAATCAGCTATTTTGTGCAGTTTTCTCATTCTATACCATCAAATTTTTTGCTTATATCTCCATAAATATTGAGATAGGGAAACATCCCTTATCTGGGGCAATACTAAGTTGCATGCTGTGTGCTAATTCAGTTACAAAGAAGATGTTGCAATCGATTTACCAGGCTTGAATGGCAATCATAAGCAGACCTTTTAAAAATATCACCTTGAAGTTAACTCTCCTTCGTGATTCTGTTCCTCCTTTAAAACCCATCTGTTATCCTTTCACTGTTATTATTCATTTCGTCTCAGAATTGACGTCGTTTTGTTAGGCAACTTTTATCCTTCAATAGATTCGTTACCCTCATGTATTTCCATATCGTGAAGATGATGTATTAAAGCATAGCAATTTTTATGCTTTCCCTTCAGATTTGAGACTTTCCCTTTCAAGTGTAAATACTCTGCTGTTGATGGGTAGGTGACCCATTCAGCTTGAGTTGAAGAGCTTTAAGCCTCAAGACATCGTCATGTTGCTTTCTATTGCTAAGATGTGGTAAATATTGGAGATAATACCTTATCTGTTTCTTTATGTTCTCAACGTAATTATTTCTTGAAAAGAAATAGCTATTTTTCTATTAAATGGCATAACATGCTACCGTGAGTGTGGTCTGAAGATTTTGCATTTTCTTGCTGACTGTTGATTTGCTGTTAATTTTCTTCTGTCGTTTTTAAGTGGAAACATTGAACCCTCCTCTACGTGTTCTTACTGGAATATCGGCGTCGTACTAAGAGTAATCTGTTTCCAAGCCAACAGGTCGTTATAAGCATTTTCTCCCTTAAATATTAACTCCTTTATTCACAATTTTAGTAGCGTCCACTTCAACGGCAACAGGAATAAGGGCGAAACCAGATATTCCAAACAAAAAAGTTTTCTCATTGAAGCACACACCTTTTTTGTATTTATGCTAGAGGAAAACCCCCCTTTAAAGCTAAAATCCTTACCCTTATTTTTTGATTAGTTAAATTACAGAAATTTCCTATTTTACTTGCATAGGAAGCGAATATTCGTAGACATTTTCCATAATATTAATTTGCGTTGTCTTTTTATATTATTACACTCCAGATTTATCAATGACATTCTTTTGCAAGCTAATAAAGGCATCAGATGCTACCTTGACATTTTCACAGACATGCATGTTTATTAATTTTTGCCTCGTACTCTCTAAATCAACACATCAACACCACTGCTATGGGCTCATCCTTACAGCACCACCGTCATTTTCTGTCCATTTATAGTCCCTGAAATGCAAATATGGCCATAGTATAAAGAATTGAAGCTGCGAGGTTTTCAGATTCAACTTGATCAGCATTCAATTTGTTTCTCACGTTTCCTTCCTAAACCATTTTTATTGATGAATGTATCACAGATTAGAGGATGCCTGGCCCCAGTAAGCAAAACGAATAGGTTGCTTTGCAGATATTGCCATGAACTGAAGTGTATTGAACGTCAAGCATTAAGCCAGTTAATTCATCCGAAATGTTAACTTATTTTCAAATTTGCATTTTACCACTTTTAGCTAAATTTGCAGTAATTTTAAGCAAACTGAATTTGCAAATGATATTGTTAGGGTTGTGAGTTTTGGTGCCCTTGCAGAATAATCGGCTCAACCAATTAAAAGGCTTGTGATATAAACTTGCTAAACGGCCTAATTTTGTTTTGAAAATACAGAAACAATGGCAGCATCTAGTTTCATTTTAAACGAAGAAACTTAAGCTTTTTGAAATTATTGTTACAAGAGAGACGAGAGGTAACAAATTCGTTGGACTGGCCTTCAATCTCCAAAAAATTCTAATGCAGCAATGCAATCAAAGTATGCAAATAATCCAAATGCAAGTAACTATATTGCAAAAGAGTAAAGTTTCCTTGGCTCCACTATTGTATTCTATCAAACCGTGCAATTTTAGATAGTTGATGCAACAAGCTATTCTATTCACATCATAATCAATCACAAATTAGCAATTAGTGTTTTCAACTCGAACCATCTGTTTCGTGATTTCCTATCTTATAAAGAGTTTATATTTGTATCTTTTCCTACAAAAGATACATTGAAATTTTTTATCATTCCCCCAATTGAAAGGGTAGACAACAAGTCTAGATCTAAACAATGTAAGTAAGTATCTTTCCTGGCTTTGTATCAATATCTAGAGCACATATAGATTTTTTTCTGTTCCAATCATTAATGAACTTTGGCATAACTTTCATTTCTAGCCTTGTTGTGAGGGATTAAAAAGCGCAATAGATGTGACCCCCTGGATGAATGCAAACTCCAACGTGAGTTACCTTTCCTCTGTTGAGGTTTAATTTGCACGCAATGGGAAATATGGACTCAATTGTGAGAAGGACCTTGGAAGGAGGAGCGGACAGATGCACAAACAGACACATAGGTACACTATCCACAGTATATTAAAAAATTACCGCAAAACCAACAAAAGAATTCTTGGCATATTTATTGATATGGCCAATTAAAGTATTATAACAATATGTGAACTTTAAAAAACAATTCACAACTTTGAGTAGAAAGAGCATCCAATTCATAAAACAATTGTTATAAGATGCCTGAAATGATGGTACGAAATGCAGCACTATACACACGTTTTGACCTTTATAAAATTGTGCATTTGAATGAACCGTGGAAGATCAAACTCAGACCTGCGTTATATAGATAGGAAGTCTATTCTCATTTTTATAATTATTTTAGGTAATAAAAAAAGCGCGGAGGAATTACTTTACGTGTGAAGGGTCAAGTGGGAAACGTGGATGTTTGATTGGGAAAGATATTGGGAAAGTTCGGTTAGGAGGAAGTTGACATAGCTGGCACTAAATATAGTACTGGAGGCAGTACAAAAGAACAGCCTATTCAATCGAGGATTACAGCGAAGTAAAGATGTCAAGTCGCTTTAGCTTTCCCCCAATACAAAACTCTTCCACTTTTACATCTTTAAGAGCAATTACAGGAAGCGAATATTGAATTTTCACTACTTCACTACTTCTTTTCTACTAGCTCAACTGTTCCTCGTTCTTTTCGACATTTATCATTGACATCGATACTGGTGTAATTGTAGGAGTAGACGCCATAATCTTCTCGAGTCACTGACTTTATAAACATCCCATAAAACTCCTCTATAACATCAGGAGATGACAAATCGAAATCAGCTGGTCTTTCTAGTCTCCCCTTTGGCCCAGTCCATGACACATTAACATAACGAGTCAGTATTGTTTGATTGAATGCAAGAAAAGCATCTCTTCCTTGCTTTACTCTTACTATACTCTTGAAGAGCAGTTCCTCCTTAACAAAATCTCTAATAGTTGCTTGGTAAACTCCAGCTGAAACATTTTTCAAAGCAGTCGACTCAGAAAGAATTGAAATATACACGAAACTCTGAGTAGAACTAAAACTATCAATTGTTAGATGGTGCCCACTTATTTCTATTGAGAGACTAACGTCCCCAAGTAGGAAAACACGGCTTTTCGTAAGGGTAATAGCTTCTCCGGTTGACGAATAACGAACAGAAACCTTAATTTTACATTGAGTCTTGAGCTGTACTCTTAAGCCACTTAGTCTTTTGGTAACTTTTCTGACATACAATGGGACTTCTGAAGAATAAATAATGAAAGGCGGATCCTCAGTGGCGTAATATTTGGTATATACACTGTGATAATTGAGATTTTTTACAAATGCCTTCACCTCGATTTCTCCTTTTCCGGAAGCGTCCAATCCTTCATATCCAATGTTACTAAGGAAAAATATCTTTTTGTATCTTGAACGTAATACGTTTTCAGGAGTAATGTATGGAAAATCTGGATTTGCATGCAGGATTTTAGCAAGACCATTTGTCTTTAGTATTTGTTTTGTTGACAAAAATGTAGCATTAGGTGAAATGTCAAAAAGTATGATAGGAAGCGACGGAATTTTATGAAGGTAAAGTGTATCAGGTGGCCCAAAGTCGATAATATGTCTTCCTAAAGCCACAGCCTCAATAACAGGAACGCCTCCAACTCTTAAAAGATCATGATAATTTTGTGTCCGTCTTTTTTCGTCTACAATGAAAGCACAGATATAGATAATATCTGAATTTTTTCCAAAATATTTCTTTGGCTCTTTACTTCGTGCGTAAGCCAATGTCCTTTTACAAGCTTCTTTGAGAATTCTTCTCAGTTTTACCCTGTTAAATTTCAATCCTTTAATCTCCGCAAATTCGATCACATGTGCTAATAAAAAGGTACTATAGTAATGATACCCATACATCCAAGGATCAACTTCAGCGTTCTCTGGTTCCCCATCTTCTGGGCATGAGTATGCAAAAAGTATTCCTTCCTCTGTGCGAAGTAAGAAACAGTCGATGTTTTGCAAAAGGGAGTCCATAGCTGAGTCTAGTATCTCTTGTAAACGAGGAAAATCTTCTGCAGCTTTTGGAGCACCGTATGGTCGCGACATAACAAAGGAATTGTCAAGTAAGGAATACATGAGAAGCAATTGCAAAGAATCAAGATGAGTGTTGAGTACAAATTCTGGACAAAGCCAGCTGTCTTTCTCGTCGAAAGAATGCGGAAACCAGGGAAGCTGTTTTAAGGGTCTTCTGTGATTGATCAAAAGTTTGACAATATATTTTAATAAATCTTTTGGAAATATTTGATTTCCAGATTGTACTGCCATTACAATAGTGTAGCGGCCTATTTGGCACAAGTTGAAGACCTCCCAATGTTTCAATGGTAAACCAGCTCCGCACTCCTTACTACCCCAGCTATAGGGAACTTTCAGGTCATGAAGAGTCCTCGCATAATCCAAAAGCGCTACCTGCGCTCTACCTCTTTGCTTCAAAAAGGAGAAAAATTCTGTCGTATTACCATACACTGCATCTTTTCCTGCAGAAGTAGCAACTCCAAATAGATTGTAACTGAAGACAACAGGTACATTTTTTTCCTTTCCGTTTCCTTTCAAATCAATAAAGTCCTCATATAATCCATATTTACCTCCAAATCGATGCGATAGTGACTGAATGCTGTGATTGCCTACTTTGCTGAGGAAAATAGGGCAATAAGGAGGTAGCATTTGGTTTATACTCAAAATATAACTCGACGTAAGTATGTCACATTGACAAGGAAAGTTCCCACTTCTCTTTGCAAATGTATAGTGCCCTCGTATTTCATTTGCTCGAAATCGATGGTCTATTAACTTGCTTATATTTGAAAATAACGTCGGGTACTTGTTAAAAGCTGTTATGTTAGTAAAGCATGTCGCTCCACCAGTTGATTCTACAAGCGATATTGGGAAGTCCAGTTTTTTTCCAAAGCGATTTCTGTAAAGCAGCAGATGCCTAACTGACGCGTTTTTATTACGAATCATTGTTCCATTATCTGTATAAATTTGACGATATTGTTTCTTATAAAAACTAACACATAAACTTGTGAAATTATACGGCTTTTTAGGCTTTTGTGAATAGTTTTGCCTTTGATATGTTTCTTGTAAAATAACGGCAGTTGTATTGAGATCGTCGTGAAAAATGAAGTCTCTGTAATACTTTATGTGCAGAATATCATTTTTGTATTCCTGTGTGTAGACTTTTGTAAGATTTGTTACTGTTCTCTTAAGTTTGACAAAATCAAACCTATAATGTACTTTCTTGGTAGAATCATACAAAGTTTTCTCACAATAACGGTTCTCCTTATAACCGTCTCCAATTCTCCACATTTCCTCTTGTAGCAATTTGTCCCAAATTATTACCTTCAATGATGAGAATGTATGAATCATTAGTTATTTAGTCTAACATAAACGAAAACTACTTGTAATCTCAAAATAATATGCAGAAAGGAATGTTTTGGATGCAAAATAATCATTTCATTATCAAAAATGAAAATAAATTTTTGATATAAATATATTCATATATGTGTAAACTATTAGGTATTACTTTAAACTATATTCAGTAAGAAGGGGCTCTTGCGTGGTAAGGCTTGAATTTGTGGGAAGTGTTAGTCAAGATCAGGTAGTGGTGTGCATTGGGGCTGGATCAAGGGTTTAGAGGAAGAAAGATGGTGAAACGTTAAATTTTCTGAAGTATAGGTTTACTGATTACTAGCACAAAGATTTTTATTACTCACAAAAATGATCCCAACAACATCTAGATCATGAGAATGTAGAATGGTCAAAACAGTATCAAGGGCGGCAAAAGTAAAACCAACGAAGCAGTTGATAGTCGACACAGACTTCTTTTAGCTGATATAAAGTAAAAGATGGAGAAGGCAGGGAGATGAAAGGTCAACAAAGGATAAAATAATAGAAGAAAGACAGGATTACACAACTTGTACAAAAGTAGAAGGTCACATTGCTATGCAAATAACATGTGGTATGAGAAATGGAGTCCCTCTGAAGACGAGAGAGAAGTGGTGTTGAAACTCGCTGGTGCAACACAAATTCATTAAGAGTAACAGAGAAGCCTTCAGAGAGTGGCAAAGGAACCCCTCCTCCAAACGGAGGACAATCAGACCCAGTATTTGGCATATGTAGACCTTGAAAAGGTATTCGACAAGGTACCAAGAGTGCTCGTTTTATTCATACTCGGACAAAAAATTGGTGACAGATAAACATATGAGAATGGCTATGCCAATTTACGAGAGTGTCAGCGCTACGGTCAGGAGCTATAATATCTTGTCAAGAAAGTTAATAGTTACAGTGCCTGTACATCAAGGGTCCCGGCTCAGAACTCTACTTTTTATTACTGCTATTGATCCATAAGTAAAAGCCCACGGAAAGAGGTGTCATAAGGGAGCATGATTACAGATGGTTCAATCGCAAAAAAAATTATGGTAGAAACTTTGGTCAAGGACCACCACCAATCAAAAATGAAAATCATATCGATGGTAATATACACAATCGTGTACACAGTCTTGGATAAGTACAACTATCGAGTGCAAGTTATCAAATTTTTGGATTCGTCAAGTAATAAACCGAATAACGGTCGAAGCAAAATCTTTCAAACTACATAAAGGCTGTCAACCTTGATGAGTGCTGCTGTTTCCTCTTTAACTTGGGCAAATGAAAACCTCGAAGAAGTCCAAATGCTTAAATTCCTGACTGATCCTGACGCTACATTTACGCCTGTCTCAATTGTTAGTAATTTAGACGCATCGAATAAGTGCCCTCCCGCAGATAAGTGAACTTAAGAGTTTTGAGTCTGATCTTCTTAATATGATAGAGACAGTTCAGTTTAGAGATTGTAGCTTTTCATTCCTAAACCGATTGATCATGAAACAGGAACTTCAGGACATAAATCATTCAGACAAACTCTTTATCTCTTCTGATAAAGCTACGAACATTTACAAAGCAGATAGAGGTAGATACGACCAATTGCTTCATAACAATGTAACGGAGGGATAACAAGTTGCTGACAAATCTGCATTTAAGGAGGTTGCCTGCAAAATGAATAAGGAAGTAGAAACAAGGGACAGGATAGAAATGATAGACAGATATAAGGCATTCGTTATACTTAAGGATCATAAAGACCATTTCTTCAAAAACACACGATGTAGGTTACTAAATGAATCCAAAAGTTGAAAGGGAAGAGTAAGCAAGGTAATCCGAGACAAAATGATTATAAGAGTTCGTAAAAGTACTAAAGTCAACCAGTGAAGTAGGACAGACTCTGTCATCAACTAGTTTACTAGCATAACTAGTAAGGCACATAGTATGTTTCTTTCTCCCGAAATTGCTGCTGTCTTCCCGTCTATTTCTGAGGCTACTTCCCACTTAGGTGGGTTAACAGTCACGCTTTTACAGTAGACCAGGACATAAGTATTATTATGCATGATCGTCAATCATCATTATTTAAAGATGATAAGGCATGGATTAAAAGGATAGCAACAAAGTTCTTAATGTAACCTTGGGTAGCTGTGATGGCGCTGAGGTTTGAAAACTTATAGGGTCGTATGCACTGCACAAACTACAGATGTCATTTAATAATGAAGACGTAGGAAAATGTCCGGACGATGGACTAGCCATAGTCCGTAATGCAACAGGCAGGATAGCAAATAAGAAACGGAAGAAAATTATGAAGGGATTCAACGAACTAGGATTTAAGATAATCGTGGAAACAAATTTAATATTTAGATGTTGCACTAAGTTGACTATGATATAAATTTTACCTCTCCAGAAAACAAAGTAATGAACCTTTCATTCCGACTTGCACACCCTCCATAGGCCCTAAAACAACTACCCATTTTCTATAAACATACGTATCTGTAACCATAGCTCGAATCAGGAATCGTTTAAAAACAGCTAAACTATTTACAAAGCTGCACTGAAAGCCAGCGGATTTGATTACACGTTATCCTTTGAACCCAATCCTGTACCACACCCAAGTAACCGATGGAAGAGGAGATGCAAGTTTGTCTGGTTTACCCACCACTCAGTAGTAAAACAGTTGAAACTAATGTAGCTAAGGTATTTTCTAAGTTAGTCAATAAACATTTGCAGAAAACTCACTACTTAGTAAGATTTTTAATAGTGAAGTTGAGCTATTCTTCAATGAGAAGCATTATAAATCAGCACAACACTGATATCATGCATCAAAAAAAGGAGGTGATAAATGAGAACCCTGGATGAAACTGCAAGATAAGAATAACTGCCGTCAAGAAGGTAGATGTTCAACTAAAAGTATAGTATGTAATGCTCAGGTAACTGAGATAGTGTCACGTATGGAGAAGGCACACATCTGCTCGTGTAGTACAGAATTTAAGGCACGTTTTGTAAAGCCTTGGTAACCTAAAGACACCGTTGCTGCTGGTGAAAGACCGCTGAATAGGAGAACTGCTTGTTAATAATCCCTAGTCCACCAGTGATTCTTTAGAAAATGATTAAGCTTACAATTTTGAAATTGTAATCTAAAATTCAAGGCATTTTTATTGTTGTATTTTATCTCTCTAAATCTAATTAACAGTTCATTCATCTGGTTACTTGATAAAGCTTTTTAACATAATGCCAGTAAGGTGGTCTCTTGGCATTTTAGGTTTTTTAATGAAAAGATTTCCAAATCTTCCTTCTTTCGACTGTATTTGCCTGGCTGATTGTTAACGTTCACGTGTTGTGGTCCCTTTAGTGTTCCGAGTAAGGTACTGATTTTTTCCTTGTCTACTTTTCCTCTGACACATGTTGGATTGTTAAAAATGCTAGGATGATCAAGTACATACAATGACTAAAAATATAGAGACACTTTCTCTCTATTTCAGGCCAACCTTGCAACCAGCCGCAATATCAACTACTGAAAGATTTCTCATAACTTTACAGATATTCGTTAACTTTTTCGGTGTAACTGTCTCTCCCATTCCTTCGTAGTAGACTAAAAGGTTCCGTTATTGCGCTGCGATACATCGTCAAAATGGACAATTTTAGGGCGGTAAACTACTTGATTCACATGACCAATCACAAACATGCAATTGGATTTTTCAATTAAGAAGTATTATATTTATGATTTGACAAGATTGTGAGTGTCATGGAATAGAGTCAGAGTAGATCACACCTGTACCAAATGGTTCCTTTACATTAAGTATACCATTACGTATCCATTCAAGTTAAAGTGCACTTTCCTTGTCATTCTAAAATACCACAAGTACCTTTCCGAGATTTAATATACCTGACATTGACAAGCGTTGAGGTAGATTAGACTCCTAGTTTTGTTGTGGTTGTGGGGAACACAGATACACAACCATGGTAGAACCTCCGAGCGCTACTCAATGTGTAACGTGGCCGAGGGTATAAGGAGCCGAACACCTATATCTTAGACTTCTGGATGGAGCTATCTGGCCGCACAAGGAACAAAAAAAACCCAATTATACAGCAAACTTAATAAATACAGACAATTGCCTCTAGTCTCAATGTAACGTGAGACCTTGTGAAGATTGATACGTTCAATGTTGCTTTATGTACCCAGAATCAGAAAAAAGTAATTGCACTATCATTATTTCAAAAGATTTTTATGCCACTGGAGCGAGCTGGTCCTTAGTGATTCAGTTGAGCTCTCAACAATAGGAAATAGTCTATGTCGCTTATACTGGATATTCTCTTTTAGACTAATTTTTGTCAACTTATGATAAGCAAATACCTGCACGCGTTCAGTTACATCTGCGTTGGTCAACTTCATCTTTCATATTCGGTGTACTTCTGTTTCTAGCCAACTAAATACTAACGCACTGTTGAGGGCTCCATATGAACTCATCATTATTTTCCCATATCTAATCTCTTAAGCAAAAGGGAGGACGGAAAGCACATATATGCATAGGATTTCTGTCAAAATTGCCACACTAGTCTAGATTTAATTTGAAAGACGAGTTACTTGCCAAACTTTATAATAGTATATTGTTTAAAGATTTCCTTTGAAGATAATGCATTAGAATTTAATCCTGCATAGAATTGATGAAGGCAGGCAATAGGCCTGCGGGTCTCTACTTATGAAAAAATCTCATAAACGACTTGCCCGATATTCTTGAAACTTTCTAACTTTTCGTCAAATTAGTTTAAAAGTATTTTACAAAAAAAAATTAACATTTGCAAGCTATTACAGTTATCCTCTTCAGAGTGTCGACTCCAAACAACACAAATTATTACGAACACAAACAGTTATACAAAAACCGGTTTTAAAAACAAAACAATTGCACTAAAATGCCTCTTGGTATGCACTACTATGCTTATGATCTTTTCGACCTAAAAAGTTAAGCTCGTTTTCAGTTTTGTTAGTCTACTATAGATCAATAATTAATCACTTAATATATTTTAGGTACTTGTATCTTTAGGATTTCAGGCTGTGCTTTGGCGTCATCGCCTTCAATTCCGAAAAAACCTGCTAATCTATAGTCGATTGATGAATTAAAAGTTCTATCAGTTTTCCAACATAAATGACAAATGTTCATGGAATTACTAGTATTATTTTAGTCTACTAAGACCCCCTTGTCCTGGGATTTTCAAAAAAGCCAGTCTCTTAACTTACTGGTGTATATTCAAATTTCATCACAAGATGGTGTATATTCAAATTTAATCACAAGAAGGCTTTTATAAGGATCTCTGGGCTTGCATGTGCCAAACAGAAGCTTTTTCTTCCGTGGTTAGGCCGACGTTCATAGGTAACCCACAAAGATAAACTTCTGGAGGTCCCAATTGCCAGGTAGTAACGAGAAGGACATAAAATTTATGTTCCCATTTACGTGCTTACAGTCGTACAGGAAAGACTTATAAAGGGAGAGATTTAATGCAATTGGCCTGTTAATTTAAAACATATATAATCGCCATGTTACATCATGCATAATAGACAGAAACAATCTTAATGGCTTGAGGTACACGTTAATGTTCTTTATAGCGAAAATAGAGCTTCTCGTTTCAGTATTATTATGATGTCTTTGTGCCTATGTATAGGCAGCGACTCTTTAAAAGATGGTCAGTATTATCTCCTTTTATGTTTATCAAAGGAAGAGCAAAGTAGGCAAAGATTCTTGGAGGAAAATGAGGGCGCTTTACTTTGAGTCAGGTTGTTTCACCTACCTGGACATGAAAATAAAGACAACAGATTGAGGAACTTGAGACATTACCTGATCCTTGTCAAAAATCAAGCTTGCTGTTCCTCCTGCTATGTTTTCAGTCCAAGTATCATTTGATCCTGCAAAGCACACCTTGCTAATGGAGAGTATAAATACGATACAATATAATATTATAGCTGTCATTGTCGGCTACAGGAATCAAATTGATGGCTGTGAAAATTAATTTTCCTTCAACTGATCCTTCTCCAGAAAATTTTTCTGTTACGACGGTGAGGACTCCAATATAATAATTCCATTTTTTGTTACTTTCGACAAATTTTAGACAAAATTGTATCTACTTATAAACAGAACCCTGCGCTCAGATCAAAGATCATCCCTTGACATCTCTGGTGTATTATTTCCACGGCTGGTATTGGAAGATAATTGGTAGATTCACTGAGCAATGATGTAAACAAAGCGATAAGCTCTCTACTCTTAAAAACCTCCAATCCTCTTCCAGGGCCGACATTTTAGGCCGGAATAACAGTAAATTACTCCATTCAAAAGCCTAGTAGATACGTTTTGAGTAGTTATATGCTACCAATGATTTTCATCGTTGCAAAGAAAGTATAGCAAATAACTGAACACTTTAGCCATAGAACAATGGAATCAGTCCAATCATTAGTATAAAGATATTGAAATAGCATCCATGATATTCCTATTTTTTTATCCAACATTTATCAAAATTCTACTATTAAATAATCATTTCCAAGACTGAAGCAGTTCAATATTTTCAAGGTGTTCCTTAATATCCCAATATTTTCAATGTGTTTCATTTAAAATTTTTTTAATCTGTATTTGCTTCCAATATTTGAAGTTGAATAAAAAACTTCCACATTCTCTACTTTCATATAGCCTGGCGATCGATGACCGAGCAATTTATGCTGTTAAATGAAGACGAATTTTTGTAAGTCAACATACAACAGTCACACTTGCCATCCAGAGGGACAAGAGGGATCTCTGCAGGAATAAGGGAGAACTGGGGCAAGGCCTCGCAATATATACATCGGGGTGTAAAACTTTTTTGTATTATAAATGAAGTGCCATGGCACCATGTGCCGTCGGTGCGTTACTCTAATCACGTGAATATGGAAATTCTTGAAACAATGAGCTTAGCACGTTAAGAGGTAAAGCAAAACAAATCAGTTCGCAATACTTCAGGATAAACTCGTGAATGCTACAGATAAATTAACCTTTACTCAATGCTATCAGTTCCTAATCTTACATCTACTAGGCCTTTGGAGCCGACTCTGAACAACAATTCCCAAAACTAATGCCATGGCAATGGAATTGGACAGGTGTTTATATCATTGATTTGATAGACGAAGGTTTTGACGTTGTAAATTTGATGCAAACGTCAGCACGTTTTGGATGACGCCATTGTCGTCACCGAAATATATGTAAATTTAGTTCTTTAATTGTGTTATTTCGGCCACTTTGTCAGGGCTAAGGATCTCTGCACGTACATCCTTGAGGGTAGGATGGACGGGAGGCGGACAAGGGGGCGATCTAGAAGGCGGTGGACGGACGACATTAAGGAGTGGACTAGGAGGATGCTGGCAGAATGCACGGCCGCTGCTAGGGACAGGAGTCTTTGGAGAGAGGTGGTGCAACAGTCCATGGTCCCTGACCCTCAGTGTTGAGGATGGGATTAGGCAAGTCACGGCAATTGTGTATAGACATATTATCACTTATATTTGAAGATACATGATATTTTGGAAGTATCTTTCATCATTTTCATGCACATTTGTAGAAATTCTTATAATGGCTACCCTACGTGTTGGTTCTGTTGGAATCTAAATTTAGTAAGCGGTGCGTCTCTGGTATCTTTGAACAACAATAATTAAATGTTATAAATTAACAGTTTAAATACAGAAACAGCTTTGAATCATTGTGATAAAGTGCAAGTATCTGAAATCAGTAATGTATAAGTAAACATATGACAAATAATGACGTAAGTTCGAAACGAAAAAAGGCAAAAATAATTGTCATGGCAACTACATCATCACCATAGGAACTGTTGCTAAATGTTGCTGGCAAGTCCATAGTCAACTAAAATTAAAAGATGAGTTAATAGTGAGGTTGATCCGACCTTTAGATCCTCAAAAATGGATGGAGTATCCTTCCCATCCACCTAAAACAAGAGTTGATGGTTTAAACCAATTCATCAATAACAATGTCTAGATTTATAAGTATCAATTATACTTTATTCAAATGGAATAGATACCTACCGGTATCTATAACACATCTATCTGTGATCGTTTTTATAGTATACTAGTCCACCAACGCAGATAATTGCCACCCATGATTATCTGTCAATCACAGTTTCATGGTTCGCGCCGAGGGAGCTCTGGTTTTTCTCGAGCTCTTGGGACAGCAGAGTGGTTGTTAATATATACAAAGATTGGGTATGCAAAGACCTTTACTATAGAGATGCACTTCTTCGTTGGCTGTTCATGAATGTGAATCAATGAGAACCTTTTCAAACCTCGCACAAAAAGTACAACGGACCGAAAAAAAATTACGGAGAACTACTGTAATTTGCAGTAAATAAAAAACATGTTTTATAGTTTGGGTTGGTATGCTCGGGTAACATCAGGTATCTCTAGTAGTGTTGAATAAACATTCTTTTATGCCATCGTAACCTGGTGCTAAAAATGTAGAGACAGGTCACTTCGAGAAACATCTTCCTTTCTCAAGCTGAGCATTAGCTAAACTTTTCAAATTGTGATAAATAATTGTCAAATGTAATGCAAAGGAGTATAGTTGTGCTCGAAACCCTAATTATATGGCATACATCACATTTGAAAAATAAACAACCCAAATTTTAACCAAAAGACCCGCATCGTCTCATATAGAAACAATTGCTGTTTATGTAGGAATAGTTGTTTGCTTTGCAAAGTCAGCTGCAAACATCCCTCGTGCTCTCTTTCCTCATGGGACACAAGCATGACTGCCACATTGTTGTGATAGTTTCTGATAGTTTCACCCAAATCCTTTAGTATAATTGCCACTTCAAGATAAAGCAAAAGTTAATTATATGCTCTCTTGGACGTGAACTGATTGTTTTAATGTGTATCTAGGATCAGTAGTGTCTTACAATAGTCTTCATGTATGATCGATTTGATCACGAGCAAGGTTCCACTTTCAGCCTTGATGAGAAGACCAATTGTTAAGGTTTTTTTCACTCTTATCGTCAGGAACATATCCTCCTAATGGACATTGTTTGGCAATAGTTAACTGTCTTTGCACAGGGTAAGCATGACTTGAGGAGAAGTGAAGTTACTGATGTCTTTTAATTAGCGTATATAAAACGGTGATAATTTTGCGACTTTTACTAGACTACTTTTGTTCCAAAACAATCGATTCAGTTAGTTGAATGGGGAAGGGTCAAATTGACTGTAGAATGCAAAGGATTTGAATTAGAAATAGAAATTTGCATCCGAAGTTTCCACTTCATGAAAATATCATCCGTGTAAGGAAGGAGTAAGTTCATTGGAAATAAATTTGTAATGTTTGTTCTTCAACTCCGTTGTAGAAAGTTAGGCATAAGTGAACCCAATGGACGTTCCTCGAAGCATCTGGTATTTTATTTTATAAAATTATATAATTACTTTCTGAGACGAAATCCATCAATTCTAGCATGATTCTAGTAGAAACATCCTTATGAACTTGAGAACACAACGCTTCTTCAGGAGTAGCGAATCCATCCAGCGTACTGGAGTTAAGTCCCATCACATCTATAGTACAAATACACAGCTTCAGTCAAACCTAGATAAATCATCATACTTACATAGACCATTTGTTGTATCGTATATGACGTAACAAATAGGGAACACACAAAGTGGTCTAAAGCTTGAGAAATAAACTCCGTGTTAACTCAAATAACCCAACAATCACGTAAGTTATTCAACAAGACATTATCTATGTAGGATAGGAATGAACCCAATACGTTTTTAATCTTTTGCTGTTAAATACTTAATAGTGTCTTTCGGATATCTTTATTTGGCCGTAGTAATAGAAATACGATCTACAAGGATTGGTTAAGTTTATCAGGGAAAGAACTTCCATGGAAAATTTTATCAAATGACTAAAAGTGGTGACATATATTATGTTATTTCGCATCTTAGCTCGGAAACGGGTATCTTAGAACTTGGAGTTTTAATGCAGGATAAATTATATTTTCTTGAAGTGTAGATTTGGTAATAAGAAAAATGTAATGGATCTTGTCAGTTCTAGGGAAGAAACTGTTAGCACAGAAATTTCTGCTTGTTTCAGGAATACAAACAGAAAAGCCATGCAGAGATTCAGCATACCGAGTGGACCTTGACGTGATGAGGGGAAAGGGAACCAACTCTGCCAATTCAGAAGAACACTTACCAAAGTAGTACCTGTAGAAAAGAGTTTAAGATGCAACATCTCTACGGTGAGACAGAGGTTGCAGTGTGCAGGTCATCTCCGAGCCAACCTCACGAGAAATTCGGTTTTGGAGCCGGCCAAATATGTTGTGATAACACTTTGGTGTACCTACCTAAAGATGACAATAATACTCCATGAAGGACCTGATTATTACCTTACAACGTCAGGTGTGAGAAAGATCATAGATAGCAAAAGATCCCCAACCCTCCTTGAGACAGACTTAGCTAGGGTAGCCAAGTAAGGGGCCCCATTATAGCCTTGACGTAAAGGAAATGCAAAGGAGCTTGAACGACGACAGCTCCTCAAGAACAAGGCCATCAATTCTAACAGACATCTTTAAAGGGTGCCGAGACAGATTTAAGGGGAACAGTATTAGTAGTAGTAGCGTATGGTGGTGATCACACCTCTATCCTATTCTCCACGATCCACCTTGCGAAAGCGGAACAGTAGATAGATAAAACAAATTGAAGTTACCAAGTAGACCTACAAATGGTGTCAAAAGTAGTAGAGTAGCACCGGATCACATTTTTACGCCTTCTGATCCAATACTTTACCTATAACCTATTTTTCTTTGCCTTTATTTTGCAGTAGTTTTTGCGGCATAAAGAAGCACTAATTAATCTACCCAACCTTCTTCTGCATCCATTTTGTTTAACGCCCAGCCAGTTTGTGAGAAGATATAATAGTAAAGCATAGTCCGAGTAGTAAACTTTTCTGTTACATTACGGTTTTAGTACAAAGTTATTACTTTCGGAGCCCTTTGTAGCTCGCTTCATGACATTCAGACGGAGAGAATGAGCGTAGTTGCTAAACTTTGTAACCAAATTAGACTGTGGATCAGCGATTTCAAATCTTCAAGAACATGAGCTATCAGCACATATCCAATACTCTTGTAAGAAATTAACATAACTTGCTGGCGTACACAATCACATTTAGTTAAAAAACGACAGCAGAGTTTAACAACTTTTCTTCAGGAGGCATAGATATTTAAACTTCCAAATATATTCAACAACACAAACATTGCAAATAAAGTACAAATAAAGAAGGTAGATGCTGCAATACTTTTATTATTCGATTATTTAATAAGTTGTTAACACAAATATTGCAAATAAAGTACAAATAAAGAAGGTAGATGCTGCAATACTTATATTACCCGACTGTTTAGTTAGTCATAGAATCAAGAACATAAAAATAATGCTTATCTATAACAGGCAAGAGGAAATTCTATAGGCTATACATGCTGCTCAAAAAATTGAAATTACGAATATAAAGTAAATAGAAGTCATCAACACAACAAAATCAAATGAGGACATAAGTTGTCTGCAAGCACCATAAGAATCACAATTTGATGCCTTTATAAACATTAACCAATGTAAAGTACATTTATCAGAATGGCTAGTAAAATATACGTAGCTGCGTGTGTCGCAGTTTTTGTTCACTGGAAAACAATCACATATAGTAAAGCAAGGTTACGTCCTCTTACACAAGCTGGTGAGTGTGTTGGTGGATGGGAAATGAGGTATGGGGAGAAGAGGGCTTTATCTTTTTGCCTAGGAAATGTTTTCTAACTAAACTTCGTTCGCCTAGTGTTGAGTTTTAAGTCGATAAGAGCAACTAGCCAAACACCAAATGTTAGCTGATAAGCTGATGGTTTGTAGTGCTATTCAAACTATGTCACTCTTGCGGGAATCTATCATCAATACGAGTCTGCTAAAGTAAACGCCTTTTAACTCCTTGCTCCTTTCGTTGGTCTAAAGATTCATCCTGGGATGCGTTTGAATATATTAGTTTTTTGGATCTGTCCTTTTCAGCAAGTGATATTAATCCAAGGTTACAGGTTTGTACACCAGATCTTCAAACTCTGATACGTCATTTTCAGCACTACATTGGTGAAATGCTTCTTGGGATCCAACTCTCTTGGTATCCATCGATTGGCCAGGCTGGTCTATCATATTCAATTCCATTTGTTTCTCATTGGTATCGTCGAGGTTCTTGTAAGGGGCTTGGATCGAGTTGAAAAAATTCCTCCAGCGTATACAATGAAGACAATATTGAAAAACTTCATCTTGCTTCAAAACATGGAAGTAAAAGATAAGTAATCCTTGCAAAGAAGTGAAGATGCAGAACAAATATTGAAATGCCAATCTTGTATCAACAATTACCACTGTTGCAAATACCAATGTCAATCCAACAAAGATCCAGCATGTAAATGCGATACGTAGGTGAGATTTACCTTCCAGTTTTGTACTGCCGGATATTAATTCATTCCTTAAGTTGAAGTATCTCATTGATGCAACGAATATGGCAGTGTTCATTGCAATGATCAGAGTAATGGGAACCAATACCGCAGCATATGCCGAGTTCCCCGTAACGACGCAGCTGTAAAGAGTCAAAAAAGAAAACTTTCTTCACTTTCTTAAGGTCGCTTCTAATTTGCAACTGATTGTCATAAGAAAAAAGCTCTTTTTTCTTTTTAGCTCTCATATTTTACTGTAACAAATTTAACCCTATTTTCATTACCTATGGCTTTGCTTTATAGCCCTTTTATCGTCTCCAAGTTTTTCGCATATACACATATAATTTAAGCACTTGCATTTTGAATTTCTGTTTGTTCACCGAGGTTTCTTAAGCTAAGGGATGTAGTCAAACGAAACCAACTACGGCCCTGCCCTTTACGTATTCTTCAAGGGTGTTCATCGTGACACATGTGTGACAAGCTGGGCTATCCAAACACAAGTGCACTCCATCCGGCGGGCTTCTTGAGTTTCCGTCTCCCCAATTTCCCTCACATGGACTGGGTAGGCTCCGTGACTATGACAAAGAGAAGTTGTCAAAGCTCCCCAGCGCTGGGAACGAACCCGGGTTGATGGCCTACAAAGCGAGATTTTAAACCACACGGCCGCGCTCTTAGGTCAAGCCAAGAACATCAAATTTACAACAACAATAACAGACCATTCTAGGACATATTTATTTACGCCAATTTTAAAACATAACAACCTCGTAGTAAATTGTTCGCAAAAGGTATTTAGGAAAATTCAATATGCCACACTTTGAAAAATGGTATCAGTTTACGTAGAAACGTTGTCAACGTCGAGTTTCAAGGTGGATATGGTTCTGTTAGACCGACCTTTTGCTATGACGACTACCAATACTCAAGTTGCATTGAGTACTATATTAATTGATATCATTGCTAAAGGTTTGCAGTCATTGCCTACTGTTGAACATGTGACAAGAGCCAAACGTCCAAGAAACGTTTCTCAAGAAATATGGGTGTGGCTTTAAAGATATAGCTTTCCCGTTTCGAAGGCTTCACAAAGCACCTTGCAATATGAGTAAGCTAATTTAAAATAACTATTTTCACCAACTGTTACTGTTATTCCGGTAGGGCTTTTGTCTGCATACTTAAAGATGCTGTACTATTTGCCAGCCTTTGTACAAGAATAGAATGTGCAGTTTTCCCTGCAGCTCTACAATCTACGTGTACCCTTTAGAAACCTTTTGACATTCCCTATGGAATATTTTTAGCCCAGTATACATAATTGTAGACCCCGTTGGAGTGTGTAATGTAGGTAGGTATTCAATATATCGATCAAGCTACACTTCATTCACCCAATGACTAATTCATGTTGTTCATCTACCAAAAAGCTTTTGCAATGAGCCTTAGTGCAATAGAGAGCAAGATTTAAGTAAATACTTTTATATTAAAACGAAAACAAAGTTTTCCTTCTAGTGTCCATGGTGCTAAATCATAGTTTTTCTACAAAAATTGCAATGTAATGAAGCTACCAAAGGGTCATTCCAAAGAGTGCAAAAAGAAAAGAGGGCGGAGGTTAAATGCTGTCTTGAAAACCGAGTTTGGACTGTACGCCGCTTCCTATTACTCAATAATTCGAAATTTGCGAAGGACTCTTTTTAGTTAGTGTATATGACAATTAGGTAACTCTTTTTTGTTACTTTTGCATGTCAAGCCAGTTCCTAGTTTATCACAGGTATCAATCCGCTATTTATTGATGGAAAACAAGGACCGATGAAAACTGGAGTCAAACTAACTTTCAGATCTGTGTTAATATAAAACAACAGAAACAAGTGACATCATGAAACATAGAGTACTTGCATGGGTAGTTATAACTTAATGAACATGAAATGTTCGAAATGGTTTTGCTCTCAGTTTCAAGAGTCGTTCATAATTTGAGAGCGATCAAAGTGCAAAACATATCGATCCAAATCTCTCCATTTGAACCTAGTTCGTATTGTTTCGAGCTAAGTAAATTAAACTGTGTTTACCTGAGACCGTTTTCAAGCTCAAAAGATTGTTACTTTTTGTTGGAATGAGTCGTGAATACGATAGTTTGTTTGCGGACTTTTGATGGCTTGGCAAATTAGTTTTCTTGAAAATATATTATTCATCGATTTAGTGCTGTTGATATGATTGTGAAATATATCTTTGTAACCATCTTTCAATTTAC
>JAAAKL020002040.1:0-27792 GCA_010016065.2 Carybdea cf. marsupialis auct. non (Linnaeus, 1758)
GATCACATCTATGTTCTCTTGATGTCAGCTGTTTGATAAGGTTACAAAGCTACATGCATTGCGAAAGCACATCCAGGCTCACTCAGCGAACTATACGCGAAATTGAGGAAAGATAGGGAAACTTTTCAGTCTTAAACCCAAGGAAACCTCAGGAAAATTCACTTTCGGTTTCCAGCTGTTCTGCAAGCTGGCTAACCAAATTATCAACAAACTACCTACCCACAGCCAACATAACAGCTCAACGGAAAACTGGCCGTATTTAGCAGCCTCTTTTTAGAAACCAAAGCTATACAGATGCGAACAACCAACCTATCGACGAATTGGTTGTATCACGAACTAGAATTGAAGACAAGGTCAATCTTCTAAAATTAGAACAAATGGACAAACGTGTAATTGGAAATGTTCTCTTGAGACACCAGACAAGAAAGAAATGAATTTAAAAGGAACCATGAGTAATGTAGAATAAATCAAATTTACTACATTATTGTTAGTAAACGATTGGAAATTACGTTTCTTAAAGCCACAATAGTAGTATTAAATGCTAAAATATATCAACTTAAAATTGGTGAAATTGAGACAGAAGCTAAAGTTTTTCAGAAATTGAGAAGCTATAAGGAATTTGAATTTCAGAGTTCGAAGAAACAATTTAAGCATTGCGTGAGAAGAGAGAGCGGGTGTCATATACAACTTTTGAGACTTTTGACGAAGTCCAAGAGACTGAAGACCAACGGAAATTTTTTTAATACTAGATTGAAAAAACGGCAGAAATTATACCAAACCAAAACCGTATAGCATAGAAAAAATATCTTAAGGATTGTGGAGAAGAGACAGAGGGAAAGAGCACCAAAGATGAGTTCCATGAAATTGTTTGACTAAGGCCTTCTGCAGATGCTTACTAAAATACAAAAATTATCGATAAAAGACAATGTTCACTAAGTGGGTGTCAAGCTTAAATGATATACGGCTCTTAATGAACAGAAAAATGAATTTAAAACTGGACAAAACATGTCACAGGACAAAAGGAGAGCATTAAACTACCTATAACAAAGCATTTCGATAGCCCCCAAAATGTGGAAAGAAATGATAATCGTAGCTTGTAGAAAACGGGGGGAGGCAAAACGTTAGGTCCTAGCAACAACGTCATGGAAATGATTGAAGCCTGAGAAGAATGCGACATCGTTAGGGTTTCCTTACCATATTGTCGAATGTTATCTATCATCTTTCATGAAAATCTATTTATTTGGTATCGGCCAATAAATCCGGAGGATTAGGGTGTTCATATCACCGTACCATAAGTCTGATTGACCTCTTGGCCACACCATCAAATTGTATGAAAATTAATGACGAGGGCAATTTACAGAATCGTATCAGAAATTGAAGTAGAACAATGTTTAGTTTTGAAGAAAGGGGACCCGTGAATTAAATACAGGCTCTTTGAGTAACAATTGTACGGAGCATTTGTACGGAACAACGTTAATTCTATGTTTTCGAACAGAGTTCTTTATGAGTGGATAATTCATCAGCTTGATATTGATGGCAAGGATATAAGGACACCAAGATGCCTAGATACTGGTTAAAGAAGTAACTAAGGGGTTTGAGGCTGGAAGTGCCGTATCACTAGACCAGGTTTCACTGTACAGTAAACTGATTTTTAAAAATCTGAAAGATTATATAAGAAAATAAATGATGAATTTGCCAATTTGCCAATAATTCAGCATACACAAATGACACATAGAGACTTCCAGACACCCTTCATTGTACATTTTAATCTTGGGAAGGAAGAAAAAATTAGTAAGGACTATAATTGAGGGTCTAGTTTGTCGGAGACAATGTAAGTTAATGGTTATAGGTACTTAAAGCTCTTCCTTACTCACGCGTCAAAACAGATTGTCCGGAGTAAAGAATTAACAACAATTTAATGTTAGTACAAATTGTTAGGTTAGTATGGCAAAGAACCTAAATGAAGATACTACTAATTCTGAAATTCATATTTTGCGTCATACAAGTAATTGAAAAACAAAATCGTAAATATTCCGATACAGGCCAAATCCGATTTTGACGAAACAACGTCTGTTTCGTTCAGTCCATTAAAGACGAGATGGTATTTCATCACTTAAGATATGATTCGTCATATAATCAGACTACTTGCTCTTTATGATTCAACTAGGTTACCAAAGTACCATGATGACAAATTTCTTTATTCTGTTTTGGTGCATTGTATCTAACCTAAAACTATTGGTCACGTTCAGTGTATTATCTGAAGGAAATATGGAAAGCCTGCTTCATTAACTAAGCTAAATTAGTTACCTATTTTTTAACATGCATACATCTTCTTCAATTGTTACTTTCCTCCTTCTGCCATTTGCGGTATCTATACTTGGCTTTATGTTAATTCGAGTTGCTTCTAGCAAACGTATTTCTCTTCAAAGATATCTTACGCCTAAGAAAATGATTAAGATATTGACAAGAAATTAGAGAGAAAACTCTAAAATTGACAGAAAAGAAACTGAAATTGACATCATTTTATCTACGGCAGACCTTCTCATAGTAATTAGAAACAGTGCTACTGATGAAAAAAACTGAAGAAGTACTACCACAGGAAGAGAAGAGGAGATGGTCTTGTAGTGGCAACCATCGAGGGAGAGATGAATAAGGAAGGCAGACGAGGACGACTCAAATAGAGGGGATGGATAACATCAAAGAATGGAGCGGTAGCAGAAATGGTGCAAGAAGGGAAGCCAATGACTGACGTGCCTATAGCCCACCCAAGGGATAAAGTCAACATTACAATACAGTACATTGCTACTGTGTGAAAGTGCTTACGGGATACAATTAAGTTATATTCCAATATTTCTATTGATCTAAAACAATGTTTAATAGACCATACGTTGTAAATTACACTTCCCTGCTTTATTGTTTTCTCTGTAATTAATTTTTTGGGGGAAAGGCCGATTAATCATTGCTTTCTTTCAATTCAACTCTGCAACTGCTTTCTTGCTTTACAACGACTGTCTCCTTCTTGATAGTCTCTCTAGTCAATCTCCTTTGCCAGAACAAATTACAAATTACATATCGACGACATTTTTGCAAACATTAGAGGTGGATGCTAGATGGATACGGTCATGTTATAGATCTCATTTGACTATGTGCCTTCCAGATTTAATTACTTAACTTGTATAACTTATTTTATACAAATAATAAAGATCTTAAGGCTACTCTCAATTATTTGGCTCATAGAATTTTTTTCTATTTTGTCACAAAACGTTAAACAGATACTTACATATACTTATACTTATATACAAATATTTACTAACAGGTAAATAAGAAAGATTAAAATTTTCTGATTTTGTTCTGTTTGCCCTTGAGAATAGTTAGGATTTCTTACTTTTCAGCAAGCCTGGGCAGTTTTCTATGACATAAAATATCTTTCCAGTTCCTTTTTGTTGGCAGCTGATCATATACGCGATTGTGTTGACTTCCATTTCCAAAAAATTCAATAAAACAATATCAACCGTGAAGCTATTATCTCTTTCTCATCTTTTTCAATTCTTAACATCAATAGATTTTTAAGATTCAGGTTTATCTCATATCGAGGTAAGAAACAAAATTTTCAATTCACGTCATAGTACTGTGAACCATTGATTATCTTTCTTTATTTGGATTATCCATCAATCGCAACCTACCGTTAAGACGTCAACATAGTTGCTGCGGATGATCTCCAGTTACTTTCAAATATGAAACCCTTTATCGCTCAGCTTCGTGATTTTTATCTTCTTCGCATATTTCGCAGCAGACCTGATTAGCAAATTTTTGTGCTTGCAGCTCTCCTCAGTTAGAGTACCTTGAAGAGTAACGTAACCAGGGACGTAGGAAGCATCTCAAACTTGGGGGGGAGGGGACAACAGTCAAAGGGCATTTTTTCACTTATAGAAAACTTTTCTACGTGTTGGATTTAAGATCGGATAAAAGGGCGCTTTCTGTTTATTGCAAAATCCTGGAGGGTCGCGTGCCCCCAGTGCCCCCAGTTTCTACGTTCCTGAATGTAACTGCTGAAATTTTCATTCACTACTTGTTCTATATTCTTCATATTTTTTTAAAAAGAACACACTGCTGATTTTTGTATCCGATTTTCTTATAATATACTTATCTTAATTTAATAATTTAAATGCGAAATAGAACTTTGGTACTCTCAGTTGCCTAATAGACGCAACGAGGAAACGTAATACACAAGAGTCGGGTTTTTTTAAACATATAATAAATGGGGTAAACATTTTCTCAACAATTTATACCCCAACAGGTTGGGGTAATAAATGAACTGCATAATACAACGGTGTGATACTATCACTGTAAAAATAACAGAATACATTGCTATGATGTCATAAAAGTAAAAATAATACTTGTTTGTATCTTTAATCCATAGGAAAGGTCATTAAAAATAAATGGAGGGATCCTACTGAAGGGGAGAGCTACAAATAGAAAAATCTGCCAAATACGTGCTGTGTTTCTTTATTGAGGACCTTTGAGTTTTGTGATAAATAATATACATGTGCGACATTTATTCATAAGAAATATTCTACGGCAAGAAAAGTTACTTTAAAAAGTGTAAAACTTTACAAAATGAGAGTGAATAAGCTTGCAAAATATTTAGAGCAACAACTTTTAAGGCAATTATGACTAAGAGATTTTCAAATGTCCATTTTTCATAAAATCCATATTTTCTCAGCCACTCTTTTCATTCACGTAGATACATACGTAGACCTGATTATTTCTGAAACAGAGATAATAAAGCTCACGGGTGCACCCCTTCGTATATTATCATATAATTCAAAATGCATACGCATAGATTTTGTAGACCCTAAAGCACTGTAGACGCACATTGTGTAGCAATGGGTGACCAAACGATTGCCATGTGATGTCGTAAATTTGTTTCCAAAAACGTATTTTGTTTTGTTTATTATTTTGGAAAAATATATGTCCTACAATTAACGTACACAATTTCAGCTGTTTTCTGAAGAAGATCTATACATTTTTATCTCATCAAGAAACTTGGGAAACGGTTTGGGAAATTTCTAAACTTGCAAACTTTTAAGACTTCCAGCATCAATGTTATTGACTAGCTTATTCATAACAAACTCTGTATTTTCAATCACTTACTGAATTGTAAAAGTATGGTTACAAATTTGATGTCTATAGTTATAGTTACAATTCTTGGACTGTTTAGAAGAAGGAGACGTTACTTTCAATTACATCCTTCTCTTCATGTATAGTGAAATGGGATTGTAAAAGCAAAACTTTCAATAGACCTGAGGAAGTCAGAAATAGACGAAGTGTTATCCGAAATATAGTGTTGTTCTTTATAAACCTTAAAATTTAGTACTCGCTGTCAGCCAAAAATATGTTATCAGGGTATTTCCGCAAGTCCTTGCTTTCCATTCCTTTGAAAGTTATTTTTATGCAGCACGAGAGTTCATTGAATGGAACGTAGCAAATAATTCATACAGTTTGAATTGTCTGCTGCGTTTTATTCTTGGTTTTTGTACCATCGATAACTGTTTTAAAGAGTTGGTGGAATGCTCTTCTACATGAAAATCAATTCTTCTGAAAAAAGCAAAATCTGTAATTAAATATCCCTCAGTAAAGCTAGTTTCCTAATTGATCTCGTAAATGAAATCAGTAGCTGCACTAGTTCCTCTTCACCTGACCAGGAGTACAGCGTGCTCTAACATCTCCAGCGATATCCCTTGATCCTTACTTGTTTTAGTGATTCAACATTAGTTGCAAAAGAAAGTCTGCCTGAAAATCTAACAGGAAATATAAAAATCCAGGAAATGACACTAATTTTGAGAGACATGTTATATTCACGGTTTTCGATCCTGACTGGTATCATCTACAGAAGAAACTGATTCATGGAACAGAAAACACTATCGTTACAAAAGTTATTCTCCTTTCGCCAAAAAGATGGTGATCTAGGAACTGTGGTAAAATTTGTCCGGTTAGCCTTCTTAAAAAGGAAAGAGAAAATGGACAATTGAATTGACATGTTGTTACAGACAGTAATCCTTATATTTTAGGGCTTAGTTTGTAAATTTTACATAATATTTACCTTACGTAAATGTTAAATGCCACGTGTGATGCATACTGAGATCCAGTAGAGGCTTGACTTCAACGCATCGACGAGCAATTCGCAATTATCCGACAGCCATTACCACCAAAAGGAGGCGATGAAGAGGGAGTTTTGTAGTTTCAAGTTGTTATTAACACCTCTAAGGTGCTTAATGACAAAATGTTATGGCAAACAGTGTACTTGTTGCACGAAATCGTAATATCAGATTTAATGCATTTTAATTTATGTAATATATTAACATGTGTAAGCTTAAGCTGAAGGTCGTGTTGAATATTCTGTTCTTTTCTATAAAGACTCTGAAGCACCCTATCTGTCACGATAAATTGAAGTGACTATCTAGTCAGATAGAATGGGGGGAAATTATTACCGAGCCCTCTTTTTTTGTGCCGTAACCACTGGGCGGTATGCTACATCCCCTCAAATAATTCCCAAGGCGATTGACAAGTTTTGACAGATTTAATATCTTTTCCTGCCCAAGTCCCTGGAACATTAAAATCATTTTGGTGGCAATCGGTTTACCGATTGTATGTATTAAAAAACGTAGGTACTCCCTAAAACCCCCTCTTAAATGCAATCATTTTAAATTGCTCTGTGTACTAAGGAGGTTCTGATGCCATTAACCTATAAGTAAGTCTTCTAGCAATGGTTCTGGTTTTTAAAGTAGAATCGGATAACATTTTGAAAGAATTAACAGCGCATTGCAGTATATTGTACTTAAAGGAAGAATTAACAAACCAAAATATATCAGTAGGCACATCATGCATATCCGACGTAAAATTGTCGTATCAGAAATATTTTTAAGGAGTATGTGGATTTGATTAGATACTTAAACATCTTACCGTTACCCTCAGTCAACCTTTTCGAAAGGACGCAATGCAGGTGTTAATTAGTTGTGCATCTGTGTACATTTGAGGCTTGCAAAACAAAAAGGTGATGTCACGTTAGATAACGCTCCTCACGCGGTCCCTTCTTTGACGCAACAGTATCCCGAAGTAGTCAAAAAATAACACGAGCTCTTTTCAATTCATTTCAAACTGTATCTTGCATTCAAAAAGCAACATGATAAAACTCGCTAGGAGATCGAGAACAAAAGAGGATATATATTGTGTAAAACCTTACTATTAAGCAGGCTGAAATACTGCACTCTAGATCACCTGTATTTTTCAAGGCCACCCAATAGTATCTGCTCTGCTTTGCTGATAAATAAAGAAATCAAGTGTTATTTGTTTACTACATTGTCATTGTTGTTGTAACGACCGTTAGTGAGAATCGGTGGATTGATTGACCACCAATAACTTCTGAAAGGGTCCTCTTGTGTTTAGTAAGCTTGAATTTTGGAGATAAACACTTGACCTTTGTTGATCAACGTGATGCATAAAGGGATTTGCATGGCTGAAGTTGCATAATATAGGAAATTACTGTATGTCGATTGGTTGGAATCAGTTAAAACTTGATACCTTGTATAGTATTTTATGCTGATGAGCAGTGAGAACAACAACGGCAAACGTTTGACTTTCATTGCCGCTACCTATATTTGACAAGAAGACAACAATCAATCAATCAATCAATCGATCAATCACTGTTTTCAGTCCAAACTTTGATAATAGTTGTGTCTTGACGACGTTTCTCGTTTACCTGCATTTCCCACGATGACATCAATGATACCAATTACTCCTAACGAATATGCCTTGAGGGCAATTCATGGAATCAGTGCAGTTTCAGTTATACTATTAAACACATCAGTATTGGTGGTGTTTGCATTCAAGCCGAAAGCTCGAGGCGGGAATTCAACTCTTCTACTTGCAAGTCTCATTTCCGCCGATTGCTTAGTTGGTATAGGTGGACTACTTTTTCTGCTTTTTCGGATGCAGGTGATACAAGGAGTGTCCTCTTTTGGGTTTACAATAGTGTGCATGGTTGTCTTCCTGTCCGCGTCAATTGCCAATCTGTGCATGGTATCACTTGAAAGATTTGTGGCCATCATACTTCCTTTGCACTATCACCTTATTGGAAACACTGCTTTGAGTATCATGATAGGAATTGCGTGGATACTGCCCATGGTTGCAGGAGCCATTTCAACGTACTATACTTTTAGTGTAAATCCCTTTCAAGTCTTTGAGATATACAAAAAATTGTATATCTATCTTGTCACTTGTGGATTAATAGGTGTGTTTGTTCTTCTTGTGGTCAATGTCTGCATTTTCAGTGAAGTGAGACGACAAATTCGTTCTATTGCATCGGCTACCGTAGAAGATGATGAACCTCAGACAGATGGAAACTCATCATCCAAACTGGAATCAAGCACATCTGCAGATACCCAGAAGGCTCCAAAGTGTGGCATACGCTCCCGCTTGAGAAAAAGGGAAATCAGGACCTTTTATATCTGTCTTGCGATGGTTACCACTTTTGTCATATGTTGGATCCCCACATTTGCTCTGGTATTTGGATTTATTCTGAATAACTTTGCCCTAACGACACCATTTATGATGGAATTTGTTTTAATCGCAATTGTCATTAACGGAGCCACTGATCCTATCCTGTATGTCCTGATGAGCAGTAATTTGCGAACAGCCTACCGTCTTACTTATTTTGGTTGCAAGAAGGAGTCAACGATCTTACAAACCAACTGATGTTACAACTAAACGATTCTTTTCATAGATTATGACTAGAACTATGATTCAGGAGAGATCGGATACCTGACAGACTCCCTTTAAAGCGAATTACAAGCTTTATAGTGTTCTTTTGAACAGAATAGAGGCAACTTGATGAACTAGCCAACGTTTTCAGATTCGGCTCAGCCTAGATTCATAGAGGGGTCCCTTGTATCCTAGCAAACTGATATGATTTATGTAGGTCATTAATGCTAACTGCAAAATCCAACGAGAGTAACTGATACGTGGGCAGACGTTTTTTGCACTTCCAGATTTGGTGCTTCGCGTGTCATGCAGTAATAGGTATTCAAAGCACTTAAAGTTAAACAATTAATTGCTTTAGGGATTTCTGTTTTTACTTTCTCATGATAGTTACGTCATTTGTTTTCTCGTTCTTGATCCTATTATTCGTATTTCGTCCATTTAAAAACTGAGTATTACTGGAACCCCGAAAATTTACAGAAACACCCTAGTCTATACTAACAATTCCATTTACGAGAAAGGCTTGCCCTTTAAAATAATTGCAAATTTGTAAACCCGATAGTTTCTTCACATACAGAAAGATCTAGGAAGGGTTCTTTGTATTGAATGACAATTGCTACAAGCTTACAGTTATAATTTTATTTGTTTCACTATAGTCTTATTTGAATTTGTTCGGCACTTGCTTTACCAACCATATAGGATTATTTTAGATAATCAGGAGTTTGATGCCCTCCAGTGCGTCTTAGAGGAAAACTACAAATGATGTTAATTATTGCAGCAACTATGAATAACTTCATTCATCTGCTTTACGAAGGAAATCATTGCTAAATGATTGATAAATATATTGCGAACCAATAGCAATCTTTCTAAATTACTCTAAATTTTTCCTAAATTTTCTAGTATTAAAATGATAAGATATCTGACAAGTCGCTTTGCTGTCCTCTGGCTATTACTGTTACTTCGTGCATGAAATGTAATCCAATCTGATATCCTTCGTGAAAGATTCAAGTATAATTACAAACTACATGAAATTTGTTTTGCGAATAATTTAGTCTTTAAAGTATCTTGCAACCTGTGGCAAGTCAAAACAAAGTAGCACGACAATGGCTATCCACTTCGTTTAGTGTTCAGCATAGTGCTTTATTTTTCAATATGGTGCTACTGCTTTTTGAACTGTGTGTTCTTATCACTGTCATCTTTGTTTCTTAGCTGTGTAATATGTACCATCATAGCATCGACGTAACGATGATCATTTCAAAATTTTGATTTGATACTTTGTCTATCAGGATATTTTAATAGCAGATACTTTGCGAAGAGTAAATATCCTGTACATCATTTTGTGGTTTTGCAAGGTTATATTCCAACGGAAAAGGACTAGAGTATCGTTAAACACGAAACATCAGGAAATTCTTATATTATCTATCGAGTTTTTTAGATCTTCTCCAAGGGAAGGCCTTAAGTGACACTGCTGCCGTGAAAGGCAGTGTTCTGCAACCTTTTCCTTCTCGCAGACTTCCTAGAGTATAAGAAACATTGATGGCAAACTCCTTAGTTACTTTGGACATCATACAAAGTGCGTATGAGTAAGCGATATGCAATTACAAGGGTTCGATTAGCAATCTCGCTAATGATACTTTTATTACTGCCGTTGATGTTTTTAGTATTGAAATGTCGGCCAAATACGCCAATTACGCTAGCTTAATCCGATTCGTAATAGGTTATGGGGCCATAATATATTGTTTGCAGGCCCTTAAGAAATACTACAGGTCCTAAGCTGAGGACCACTGGTGTAAAATAATGGAACTTTACAATTATAGAACGTATCATGTCTCTACTGCTAGTGATTTAGTACACAAGAGTACAAGACGCTCTGATTTATATATCTGCTCAACTGTCTTAACTCAGGCTCGATCATTGGTATTTTTAGCGAGTGTAAACCGTTAGATATCTAACACGTCGTGTCTGGCTGTTGGTATCAGAGATAATATGTTAAATTACTGTGACGTTGAAGGTACTGAGTTTGTACCAACGTCAACTAACACTCAACTAACAACAGAGTTAGATTCTATCGTTTGAAAATGTTTCTACTTACTACCACAATGGTAATATGACAGATAATAAATATCATTGATATTTATGACCCTGTAATAAAGATTTCCTTTTGGATGTCTGTTTATGTTATCTTTGCTTAGCATTTACTGGCCACTCTGGTTGCTACTAATTTCTAATGTCAATTAAAACGAAGTGTCTCAGTAAATGTATGGCAGGAAACAGTTTCAAAATAGAAATTGGAGCTCATTATTATTCTTGTTAGTAAACAAGTACCATTATCCGTTATCTAAAAAAACAAAAGGGAAAAGAAAAAAGAGGAAAAGCAGAAAATACGTGAGTGTGTTTATATTTTTCATATTAAAATCAACTTGTATTTCGGTAAGTCTAGTTAAGTCAAGCCAACCCTCTCCAAATCTGAAAAAGGCTGGCTTGACTAGCCAAAATATAAGCTTATCCTCATGTACATATTACTTTGCAGTGTTTCCTCTCCGTTTAGACTGATGCATGTTTTTAAATCGTCATAATGATTAAAACACGTAGTTCTGGTAATTACCTTGGACACAAACACTGCTCGCCCAAGAGGTGTTACATATCTCAGGCTACTTCACTTCCCTCTGAGACTAGGAACTCTGTCTAAGTTCTCCTTACAAACGTTTATGAGCAGAGTCTACTTAGAAACAAAGCGTTTTATAAGTAGGAGAAATTATAACAGTTGCTGTACTTGCGTTCATCCTTGCTCCCATAATTGCCGCTCAGACTCTGGCGGCCACGTTAGTTTGCCAATATTTGAACTCACTCTAAAAAAACGTTACATATCTATTTAAGTGAAGTGATGTGAAGAAAAGAGTCCACTTTGTAAGCTGTATAGAGTCTCCATTTATTAACAGAACGTTTTGTAAATACAGAGATCATAACAGTTCTTATACCTATATATCCTTTGCTACTAGATTTGACACTCGGACGTTTCTGTTTACATCAATTTACGAATCAGAACTGTAAAGATATAGAAATATAGATTATTATAAGCGTATAGTTTAGACTGTATATTCACAAGCGGCTATTTATTGAAGTGCATATATTCATTTGTATAGACAGGAAAGTAGAGTCATACTTATTAATTTCGATTGTGAAAGATAAGTGGATGTATCCAAGCAAAGTAAACAAACATTGACGTAAACATAGAATTTGTGGTTGTCATGAGCAACTGTCCTACCTGGTATTGGTTCTCTCACACCTTTTGCATCGATATACAGGCACCATCATCTGTGCTTTCTTTTTTGCGACGTCATTCTTAATGTTACCCATGTCAACAGAACTTGCATGTCCATGTACACAAGAGGAAGAGACGAACTAGAACAAGTTTTTTTGATATAAAATTCTTTGTCCTGCAGTTGAATTATCATCATAACTAACCTAACCACGTCAGATATTCTTCTGTCACGTCAAGAATCTGTTTCGCAACATGATGCACGGAAACATTTGGAAGAAAACATGAGCATGCGTCTATAACTTGGAAGTGCCGGAAGGCACAATCGTTGGCTTTCAAACAAGAGTGCCTGCAGTTCCATTTATGGCAGAGGGGTGCAGGAGCATATTAGCAAATAAAATGATGCCTCAAATTTACATTTACGATGAGGTCTATAGACCTGACAATGCTTTGTTCAGCCACCTCCTCTATCGCACAAGCTTTACAATAGGTGGAAGGAGGAGCATCAGTCTCGCAAAGATTGGGCAATGTAAACCGAGGCTTAGAAATAGAACGTAAAACTATGGTAGTCTCACCTACCAGCTTAGATATTTGATGTTTTGTTCACGATGTTGATCTCACTTTGTTTGTCACTCTGAATTATGCAAGCTGATGAATTTCAGAAGTTCAAAATTTTTAAAATCTGTTTTTAGATGACACTGAATTTTACAAATCTTTTCGGAAGGGTTTTTTACCTTTTTAGCTGCTAGCACGCTCTGAGCATGATGTGTCTGGAAATTATGAAAGAGGTTTGAAACTACTGCCCTCCAAATATCTCTTGAAATTAAAGGGCAGAAAACATTTCCGCGGTTGAAGTCCACTTACAAACAAGGATACAGACTGAAATCTTGCATGTCTGTGCCTAAACATGTTTTACCCTCCATTCTTCTCCATCAGCAAAAAACGTTCAAGACAACTGTTTCATGATCCTTTAGAAGCAGTATTTTTGAAGTTGAGAAGAAGCAGGGGTGGGAGAATAATTCATAAGGAATAACGAAAACGATGCTCAGTAATCACCCGATTTTTTGGTAACAATACGGTGTCCTTTTCAAACCCAACACCAATAAAAACACTTGGTGGGTCAGTAGGAACTACCCCAATTAAGTAGAAAGTCATGGAGCCCGCTAACACATAGCGTCACTGACTGTGGACAACCACATGGAAGAGAGAGATTTACTTCTAACTCAACCAGCCAGTAGCATCACCTCCCATACGTCGATGAGGTGGTACGAAAGTGATAACATCGTAAACATAGACCCATGGCGGAGAACAGATGATCACAATACTAAAAAGAAAGTAAGCTGCTACTTAATGGTACAGAGTAAGTTAACACACTATCCAGTTTATAAATACATATAATAGGGTACACGCAATCTGCTGCAATGCAATTTCAGGAAGTAAACTCAATAAAATGTTTAATTGACATGATCAATAGCAATTGAGATTTTCGATTAGATGTAAACCACAATATATTTGCTCATTTGACACACCATGATCAGTATTATGTGCTCCCTTCTTGATAAAATATAAATTTCACTTTTTATTTATGCCTCGTATTGAGCAGCTCAAGGTACACTAAAATTTATACAGAATAGCTTTATGATACAATGTACATCACTTAGTGTTATTCATAGTTTATAAAGGTATAAATCACTTTTATTGTGCCTAAGGATAGATTGTCAACATCCATGCAGGTTTTACGGATAGATAGCAATAAGTGATGATTAACCAATCGCATTGAAGTCTCCCTTTGCAATCCAAGATTATTAAGAGTAATCGACGTTCTGCTTAAGTAAGCGAAGACCCATTAGTATTTTTCCTCCATATTTAAAGAGAAATGTCTAAAATATTATTTTGGAGTTTAAGAAGTTCAACTATCATAGATTTACACATTTGTCACTTGACGTCATAAGCTTCAACCTCTAAGAAACGCATTTTTGTGGATGTTGATTGCTAAAATCTAAATTGTTGTTTTGAAAACAACAAAAACAGAACTCTGGTGTTAATGATAAATGTTATTGTTGACTTGACCAAACTAACGTCAGTTGCGGGTATTTTTCTTTTGGCTTGACACGACTAATTCTTAGGATGTTCCCCAGATGTAGTAAATTGATCACGTTAGGTTTTTATGTAGGTGGCAGTTTCTATCCACAATGCCTGAATAAGAGCGAGATTTTGAACACCTCGATTCAAAGAAATGAGAAAACGAAACTTCGCTCAAAAAATAAACTGACCAATCAAGTAATAAGTTTGTCAATTCGTCAATCAATCAGCAAATCAGTCTATTGATCAACCAATCAACCATTGGAAGAAAAGACAATTTCTAACTACCGAAAGGAGGCGGCATCAGGCAACGTTGGAGCTGAGGGGAGATGTCATAAAACATTATTATGAGCATGGTCCCGCCACAGAATTGTACATTGGAAGTATATTTGTATACAAGATATTTTTTGAAAATTGTTTTTGAGAAAAAGAGGATACTAGAGAAATATAAAAGTATGCCACAAACGTAATCCCAACTTTCAACGGGCTGTGCACAGCATGATGGACCTGATGGCAGTCCCTTCATGATCAAGTCACATGGCGTCGAGAGGCTAGTGTTCATAATTGCGTAGAGCTGGATGTCGATATCCTCCTTGTAGTATTGGGAGCTAATGTATTTACCAGAGAAATAGATCATCTTATCCACAGGGTTCGCCTAGCGTCATTGGTAGAGAGCACGCCGCGATTGCGTGGACCGCGGGTTCTAATACCGTTGGTGACATACTTTTGTGTTTCTCTAGTATCGTTTCACGGCACGTTTTTCAATCGACCCCTTGAGACATCAAAGTATGCTATTTTAAAGAACATAAGGTACAATTGTGCTAAATGTTCCGCTTTGAGCATTCTTTATACACTAGCTACCAGCCGGTTCTCTTCCCACTCATATTCTTACTCTGTCGCGTCACCACACTATCCCCACTCCAAGAATTTAATAAAGCTAGTTTAAAGTTCTATATTAGAATTTTCTTGGATTACATCATGCAATTTTGATATAACTTGGCTTAGGAAAAGCTCGAGGCATCCAAATTAGAACTCAAATCTTTAATACTTTAAGCAAATTCGCGTCAGTAACGACAGCAGATAAAATGGAGAACGTTAACGGTGAAGATGAACACTAGAAAGAACTAGGTTGTACTCACACTATGATGTTATATGCTAATGTGGCAAATTATTTATGATTTTATCAATTTTGTCTTCTTCCGTTAACACCCTTCTTATTTGCACTGATAAAGGACACAGAGGATCACAACCACGGCATTAGAGTAGCATAATTTGTTAGCGTTGTGTTTTTCTACGACAGAGGAGAGTAGAATTTACAGAATTTCTTCTCTTCATGAGAAAAGTATTGAATTTAATAGTCTCGACAAACAAACCCTTCTCAAAAAGGCTGTATCAGTGCCCAGCCCTAACTATGTGCAATGCTACAATTTATATAATGCTACATACTTCCCTCGTGGATACTGGGCTCTTTCCCTTCGTGTCTGTTGCTTTAATTTCCTTAACAACGGCATCCTAGGCACTAAACTGTATATGTTTTATTGTTTGTTACGGTAAACGTCTATCCTCTCTGCCCAACATTGACCATCCATCAGCTCCTACATTTTTATGCTGGAAATGGATCAGATTATTTTCTTAAACTCATCAAATCGTTTAAAATGCGACAGTGGAGTCTGCAAATCTTTCTGTCTACCAAGCAACGGCCTTCATTTTTTATGTAGACCGAGTCCAGAACGTGCAAGCGAAAAACAGATCTGACCTTGACTATTATACGGAAGCGGTTATCCTTATGCACTTTCTCAAAGTCTGGATTTCCGGGCAATTGCTGCTCTATAGCAGAGTCACGTTTATTAGTATATTTTTTGGTTACTAAAACCCGAGATTGTTATTTCCTTATAGAAGCTGATTCTTGGCTAATACAGGGAGGAATATGCTGTTTATTTCTGTCGATAACCTCAAAGTCGTGTTGCTAACATAGAAAGCCTCACATTGGCAAGAAAATGAGCACACAACAACGAAGCACTCTTTCTTACTGGCATAACTACCTGCGAGATCAAAGCACCAAAGTGCTATCTTGTGGCCCTTTACGTTTTGCGAATCGAAGCCAAAAGTTACCAAACATAGTAGGTTTAAATACTCCAGGAATTTCTTAGATCTAAAAGATTTTCACTGGAATACTGCGATCATTTTAGCTATCTTGTAAAGGCGTCGACATTTTCAGCAAAGCTGTTTGACAAAATAATTTTGCTTTAATGAATAGATTTCATGCTTTAATTTCTGTTCAAAAGAGAGCGCTCAGGATTCACGTCCTTGAAAAGTTGCAACGACTAACCTCATTTAGTACTCAGTTTTGTTTTTTTTCCTGGGGTTTGGAAAACAAAAGGAGACTATTCAAAAGAGAGGGTTTGACTATTTTCTTCTTGATGAGTATAAGACAATTTTAACTTTCACGCATCATAATTGAACGTTTAACATGAGTTTAGTGGCAAGCTTTCTTCACTACCTAACACTCTTGTAAAAACATTATGCTATCGTTCCTGAGTGTTGTATCAGTTTTGTGTTACTGCTTACACGGGTAATCTCTTTTATGACCTTTACACAAAGTAACAAGCTCATTTCGCCTACACTCCTGTTAACATCCGCCTTGTCTTTCGACCCACATTGCATCTATCTAAATTTTTTCCAGTTTTTACTACATATCCCTCAAACTACAAAGCTTAGGTATAACATATAGTTTGTTAACTGTCGATTTAACTGTCGGTTTTACGAGTTTCCCTACAACTGGAGAGCTAGTGTCCACTTCTCTATTATTTATTATTCATAAATATGCGTTTGACTCTTTCCATCTATTCTTGCCTCTGATTCTACACTTCTAGCCTCAACTTGTTCTGAATTTACGATTAAGTTTAAAAAAATCCTCCTGTCTCTACCCATTCCCCATCTTTAAAACTAGAACAATGGCATCATTCCCTCTTTCTGGTACTTCTTCTATTCTATTAGTTGTAAAAGTAGATTTTTGATTATCACGAGGAGTTCACCCACTAATACTATAGATTTCAATAATTCAGAAATACTCATCAAAAATGACGGAGCTAATGCATTTTCCCTTCATTATATCTGATCTTGAAAAGATGTTAAGAAAATAGAGAAAAGATCACTACAAGAATTCATATTAACTATAGTGAAATTCTGACAATAGCACGTTCTCTTTCTATGGTCGGCACATCAGTTCCCAATCCCAAAGAGGTAGACATCGACATCCATCTTTAATTAGATTTTATTGCACAGCTACTCTGCGCCATAGAAAATGGCCATTGGACATATATCATCTGGCCCATCAATGTGCCCAAAACCAGTTGAAAGATGTACAGTATTATCAAAAAGCGAGAATTTAAAATCGAAGAGTCTTGTCGATTGTTCTCATTTTTTAGTAAATTTACTACATAAAAAGCTGCTAACTTAAAAATCTTGAAAATACTTTTAGAAGTATAACATAAAACTAGTCACAACTTTGTGAGGTGACAAATATGAAGGTATGATACAGAAGAAGAGCGCCTTAAAATCATTTCATAAGACTGTTTTGTCTTATATCATCTATCCTTTTGAACGTAGATATAACACATAATTGCGGCAATGTAATGAGTGTGATTGTCCATGTCGGGGCAAGGTAGTCAAACAGTATTACCTTAGTAAGGTATATTAATTTCTTAAAAGATACAGGCGAAGAAGAAGAAATAAAATATTTTTCTGTTTCTCTGGTTTCTCTTCAAAATGTTAAATGGTCTCGCAAGAATCCAAGAAGACTATCGGCCATTTAGCGATGACGTCTTTACACGTATCGCGTTAAGTGACGCTTTAATAGTCAAATAGCCTTTTCTCCTTTCATTTAATACTCTTTGGGGCTTAATTTAAAGAATTGGGCTAGTTGTATTTTTTGACAATTTAATGTGTTGATTAAAAGGCTATAACCCATTTCAATTACTACTCTACTTTTTATCAAATTTGTAAGGTTATTCAGATGATTTGCTAGCAAGCACTGTAGTGAGTACATCATACTTTACTTTTTCTTTCCACGAAAAGCTCTCAGAATGTCAAGTAAGAATACATTAATCCCTGTTTACAGTAGAATCGAGCAATAACGCCAATAATACTATAATATGCTAATCCATATCTACATTTAAGACAGAAGAGCACAGTACATTGGCATGCGTAACACATTTAAACTTTGAGGTCAATGCATTTAAACATTTGTCATTTAGTTAATCCGGACAATATGTTCAGACCAGTATCTGTCAAGAAGCTTAATTACAGCTAATCTTTTATTATTTTGTATTTTAGCACGAGGTAACGTTTCAGAGATTATCCTAGACGTAATAGTGCATAACTAAAAGGATCAAAGTAGTGCTATGAATCATGTATCTTCGAGAAATAGAAAATATATCACCTACTGGAGAGTAACCCACGCATGTGCAGTATGTTCTTTACCATCTGAATTAGTTGACCACTCTGACCTGTGAAAAAGACTGGATCGAGCTTCCAATAGTTTCAACAGCAAAAAAGTGTAGTCAAGAGTACTAGCCTTCATCAGTTAAAATAGGGCCTGAAGGACCGCCATGTTACGTAACACTGTTTATAACCTTTGTTTGATGGGGACTGCAATGGCGTCCATCAACTGACCTCACTTTGAGACGGACTTTGATGCTCGATCCAGTGATTTATAGAGATCAGTGGTTGACCAGCGCTTTATTACATACTCTATCTGTAGCCGCTACTCTAGCTCCCAATCCTCGATCGGCTGACATCAACATCCAGCTCATTGTCCAAAGCCAATTTTTGTAAAGTGTCATCGAGAACACAGGAAGTGAAATAAAAAGATTTGGAAGGAAACTAGAAAAATAGAAGATAAATCTCTTAAATCAAATATCAATGTTATTATTGACATGAACGATTTACAACACATGAAGGTGAAGGGAAACTATAACATAAAAACCTATGCCCTGAAAATACATCCGTAGTGGATGAAACGATTCACGGTGTTAAAAATGATATTCCACTCTCACACAACGGCATACAAATAATAATAAGTTCTAGGTCATATCAATAGTCCTTGAAAGAAGAATTGATGCACGTGACCATCATTGGTATCAACAGAATAGATTTGAATGATACTGGATCACCCGCCAGGTAACAATAGGAAGTGATCTTTGTCTTTATATTGTCTGTAAATAAATTCCTGTTACTGCTCTGTGTACATAACCAAATAAATATATGTTGACTTGCTAATAAAATGCGTATAAAAATCATAAAATTAAAAATTCAAATAGTTACAAAACAGATTCTATCTGTAAAGTCAAGATACAAGTACGAAGTACAAGTCATAGTCATCAATGTTGTTTACAAATTAGAGAGACGTAAAATTCGCTGAAACCTTCTAGAGTCTTCTAGAACTTACCCTTATTTCTAAGCCTTAATTCATTTTAGATACAGTCTGATTTAAAGAGATTTACGTACAACCGTAACATATGTCTTTTCTAACCCTTTTTTCAACAATTAAATATATTATTGGATCCATCAAAGTATTAACAGCGGCAAACACTTCAGTAATCAATAGTAACCTAAAAGAAGGGACAGGTTTTGCAAATACCAAACTTTTGAGGGTTATTAGAAATGGAGGGATCCAAATTAGTGTAAAACAAAACACCATGCCAAAACAAATATAAAAGCTTTGACGTTCAAAGTCTCCTCCGTCGTCTCCATTTAATGTTTCTACAGAATGTTCTCTTTCTCTGTTGAAAGAATCTTCTTCAGTTCGTATCTGGTATTTGCGAGATGAGTTATGTGAAATAGATGTCATCAGAATGCCAACAGATAACTGTCTTCTCTTTAAGATTCTTGAGGTGACGATGCCGAGTAAAGATGCTGTAATCCCTGCAAAAAAGCACGCGAAAGTGAAATATCCTCGAATCCATGGTAAAGTGTATCGAAGACTTGCTAGTTCCATGTCATATGTAGTCAACACAACGCATCCTCCAACTGAGATTGATAATGCCCATAAAATTACTAAGGTGATTACAATTGTTCTGTCCTTTATCTTTGCATAAAATGGCGAGAATCTCACTGCTATAAGACGATCAATCGATAGCAACAATTTGGTCAAGATAAAGTTAACCAAGCTTGCACTATGTAAAGAAAATACCAAGATGGTGACGATGCCTGACCCATTGATTGCCTTCACTAGTAAGGCAGTCAACAATTCGAAGGAAGAAAGGAAAAAGTTCGTTATAATGATATTGGCTATAATTTTGAGACATTTTCCTTTCTTTAAATTGTCCTTTCCCTCTGTTACATAGTAGACAATTCCATTTAGAGTAAGGGAAAGTGTCGATAATGCCTTTTGGGCAGTAAGCAAAGCTATGTCTTGTTTGTACAGATTCATTATCAAAGACTGGACTGCACTCCTTAAAATAGCTAATACCAAAATCAACAATCTGTAGTGATAGTGGTACTAGAGAAACCATAGTTCGAACTCGGCTTTTCCACGCCCTAATGCAAGGGTGTATTGTAACACTTGAGAATGCTGAGCAGGTGGACATGAAATCATAGTACGGTATTTAGAAGATAAGAACTAACAAATATCGTATACGGAAACGACATCAACAAAACTGACCATCTCTGTACGCAGAGTAATTCATGACAGACGAAAGGAGGATTTATAACAGGTAATTCTAGTGAGATTTTTAAATCCTTTTCTCTTTCAGAAGTGGGTTGTTATAACAATACTCCTAGGCTGCACAAGAATAAACATATGTACTTCAATCAGATCAAATGAGAACAGAAAAACGTCTCCAGTACTTTATCATGTACTTTAAATAAATACATCTCTCCATGAAACTGCAATCTTACGTAAAAGGGAAAGAGCCAAGATTATCAACACTGATATCATATCAATAAGAAATTACTGTCAACCTTTATCAATATCTGACTGCTGATTCAGAGATTGTTGCACTTTCTCGTCCGTGTGGGTGTTTGTGTTTATTGTTCATTGTGTTTGTGTTTATTGTACATGGCAACAACCAAAGAATGAAAATAACTTTTATCTGGCTAATCAAAGCCCTACGGACAAGGATGGCAGAAAACTTCATTAGCAATTTTATCAAGATATTTGCGCCTTCTGCTTGTTGCCTAGATACATAATTTACTCCTAGGGAATGTTACTTGTTGATCATGAAGGCATTGTTGCTGCAGACCTACACACAAGAGTTATTTACCATCTCTCTCTTTATGCACTATCAAAGTCAATCTTCACATTTTGGCTTTGTTATGATCTTTCGGATAATATTATTTTTATATTTAAAATTTTCAGCAATCTTCTGGCTTAGATAGACAGAGAATTTCAGTTCTACGATCTAGGTATTGTTATTATAATGAAGAATGTCTCTTCCCTATCCCTTAACACCAACGTCACCTCTGTCTTATAAGTGTTGTTCTTCATTTCCAAACTTCCTTTTTTCATGTGCACCACTTCAATGTGTAGTAGTCCTTTGTGTAAAACAAGGGAAAACATTTACTGTTCTCTTCAAATTGATACATTATTGCTCGGATGATTCTGCGTTGACGGCTATTTCAAGCAATTTGATATCCTATCACCCCTCCTATGCAACATCCATAGCAATGCACTGTATGACAACCCCTGATAGTTTTTTTCATCATCTCGAAAAGATGGAGCGACGTTTGCAATTAAGACACGCAACATATCATGGTTAACTTACAACCTTACATCCTTTACATAAAATCATGTTAAACAAGTTGTCAGTAGTAAAAAATCCCAGAAATGCTCTGAATATCGAAGACATGTCGTTAGCTTAAAATGCTCTTTGCGTATGATGCTCATTAGAACCTTCACAACATAAATCCGTCTCATCCAATCAAATCGTTTCACGCTATAATTTTGATCTTTTTAGCATTGTATTGATGATGTAAAGATTCTGATGAGCATCAGACGAAGGAGCTTTTCAACCTAACGACAAAATAGGTGTTTGTAGAGACTTAATTAACGTTCAGAAGCTATTCAATTTACAACCTTTCCATCTCTCCAGTTAAGAATATTTACTTATGACTTCATTTTTAACTAAACTTGTTTCAATTTTTGTCTATATATTAGTGATTTAGGGGTTCTGAAACAGAATCACTGAGTCGTAGAGTCGGTAATTTCTGGTCTGCATTATCATGTAAAAGATTGACGTCTTCACACCATGCCGCACTTGGCGATACGTCATGATTGCCGCAGGGAAAATTTTTTACATGGCGTGTAACTAAATTCAATTTACCTAAAGGGCATTTTCGAAATTGGATAAATAATACGTCACGGATATTATCGTTCATCTAGTAAAGAGAAAAGGGCAAAAAACCCTTTTAAATTGATAAAGCTTCGTCTATCTGATGGTAGAATTTAAAATGAGTACTCTGCTTCAAGTAAGATGCAAGTCCAGTGACTACACAGGCTAAACCTATAATCCAAAATTATGTTTATTGAGCAATTTTCAGAGGCAAATCTACTAAATTCTGTATCTAGCTATCGTATGATTATCTTGGTTGCTGCAAGTTCCAGGTTTCTGTAAGAGCGTCTCAAATTTGTAAGAGATATCAAAGACAAAAATCCTGTATAAACAACTAACTTTCTACCTTCTTTTGACACGCCGTTTCGGCACTCTATTTTGACATTGTCAAAAGAACTATAGTGGCTTTAAACTGGTTTAAATAATGCTTTTAAACCCAATGTAAAGATAATTCAGGCACAAAAATATCTGAGAACAATGAAATACCCTATGGTTAAAACAATTTAAAATGGGAATTGACATGATATTTATATATAAATTTTAGCCTGCCGGTGTCCATGAGTAGATTTGATGAAGGCCTCGTAAAAATTTAGTGCACATGTAATGCAATAAGCAAAATGCTGAATTATAAATCAAAAAATCTATAGGAAGAAAACGGAGTTTATATTTTAAATAACTAGTTACGTGATATAGCGTTCGTCTTTACGTTTAGTAAGTGAGCATCTTTTTCATCAGAATGTCTTCAGCTATTAAAAGATTAGTTGTTTCTAGTGATAAAATAAATATTTCATAGTCTTCCTGATACTGATGGATAGCATCTGTTGTGTGCAGCGACAATGGACTGCTTACCAGTGCACTGTATTGCTCCACCGTAAGCGCTGTCAAGGTGAGGAACCAATGAAATAGCTGGCTTTGGCCACCGAGGGAACATGCTGCCCAGCACTCACATGTTCCACTGTGCAAAGCTGTAGAACAACGAAGATACAAAGAAGTAGCTTTCACCCCCAAAATACCTCAAAATAAAGCTGAGCGCCCCTGTAGATGAGGTAAAAGCGCCAGGCATGTAGAACAGGACGAGACTGGTGCATAATAGGGAAGTTCGAATTAATCTATGTTGAGAAAACCCAGCCTCTCGTTGATGAACTCGCCGTCAAGAAGAGTTCTCTTGAGCTTAAATAGTAATCCAGTATGTGCAATAAAGTGGGCAGAAATTTCTTAATTTAACAATTATTAGACACAGGCATTCAAATAACACCCCCCCCCCTTCCCCCCGCGCGCACAAATAAGCCACTTTGATCGGTCTTATGATTTTTTGTACTTGTGATACCATGCCTCCCAGCTCACCACAGATTATATGAAAGATGTTTAAGTCTCTGCCCGATCAATGAAGTTTTCATAGTTTGCCTATTGCCAATCCTGGCCAGGGGATACAATGGCAGAATCGCTTCATCGCCATCTTCAAACATGCTTCTTTCCATCAGCGAAAATATCGTGGAACTACCGTAGTGAACCATTTAAAGAGCTCTTGCTGAATCATAAGAGGGCAAAGGCCCCCTAATTTATCTTGACATCGATTGTACACCTACATCTGGCAGTATGTACGTCTAATACTTATTTGTCCTTGCATGTAAACTTGTATGATTATCAAGTTCATGTTGCTACTCTGTTATTTAAGATAGCATAACTTGAAACATATTCTGGTGGTGTAATCGCAAATGTACAAGGTCAGTCAACGTTATGATATTTTCTATAGTAATTAAGTTCTAATCCTATACAAGTATGAGAAAATGTTCGTTGATTAGGCTCTAATCTTTTACCCCTAATTTTTAAGCCGTGGTATTAAACCTGAAATTTAGACTTTTAACATTTTTGAAAATATTCAGTGGGCTACAGCTCTGTGTCATAGGATATAATGCTAATGGTACTCAATGATAATTAAGGCTGCAGTCAAGCAAAGTTGCTTAGACCCTCAAAATGAGGTGAAGAGATTATTAAACAGCTGTCGTAGCTCTAGAGCCGTGATGAAAACACACACTGCCGCCTCCTATGGGACAAAGTGTCATTCCATTCTACAATTTAAACTCACTCCCTTTGCTTTAAAGTAATATATATTTTCTCACTGCAGCTATTGCTACAAATCTAAATGATTAATAAAACATTTTTTCACCTGCCAGCATTTCCGTTGATATCCTCCATTACTTCTGGTCTATAAAGGCCATTTGCAGAGTGGTTCACACGTTTTAGTTGTGTTTTACCAGAAAGAAGCAGTCGTTGAAAAGAATTAAGTGGTCATTAGATATCGTGTCAATCGCAAACATACCAAATAATCAATTAATGTCAACAAAAAACAAAGGTGTTAATAGCTATGTCAATTTAATCAGGTGATGCTATTTACTAGCCACATAGAATACAATCTGTCAAGCTGGAAAGCACATGCTGCGGATATTCTAAGCTTAACTTACCCGTAAAATAACAGTAAAAGTAGTACAGCAGCAATGGAGGTAAAGGGCGACCAGGAGCGTAGATTCTGGGAGGACGGGGGGACTTGTCCCCATCACTTTTTAGGATTGGGGAACAAATGCTACTTTATCCCCCACTTTTAGGCCCAGTCAAATTGTCCACGTTAAATCCTTTTGTCCCCCAAACTTCTTACAGCGATCTGCGCTACCCATGAGAGCGACTACCCCCTCCAGCTTGCAACAAATGCAATCTTTAGTGCAAATAAAGCTAGTTGTTAGACGAACTGATCATTACACAGTCTGCTAGCGGAGAGCTTATGGAGCCCCCTACCAGACATTTGCCTGTCATTTCTCCCCCGAAGATGTTAGAAACGTGAAACTTTTACTTGTATTATGTCTGTCACAAAACATGGGTGTTTTGGTGCATTCTGACGTTTTGTCAGATCTGCTCAAAAATTGCGATTGAAATGTTGATATGGACGACAACAAAAAATATGGACTTATAAAGTACTACTTCGGGATCAAATTTCTTTAATTTAGAACCAAAATGCTATAATTCCTATTTAACATGTTCTTTCATGTACTATTGATTTTCAATCTGTTACTAGATATTGATAATAGTTACACTGGAACCCAAAATTTAAAATAACACAAAATCGCCCAAATGCTAATATGGCATCATGAACAGCGTAGATTGATGACCTTGATAGATAGGAAGGCCCATATCTAATAACGTGTGGCACCAAAGTTTACACTTTTTGACAATTGTAGTAGTACCGGATAGTATCAAAGGCTCACCACATATCATCACCGTGGTGTGTACGTATCCCGTGCGAAGTGACATAGGGATCTCCAAAGTCCCCTTTCAAGCTCAATCAATTTTTGTAAGAACCCAAGAAGAGTAGTGTTAAGAGTTTCCCCCTAATATAATAGACATTTTCCCGTTACTGTTGTTGCAACAGTCTCAATCAAAATGTTTATTCTTAAGAACTATTTCTTGTTACGTTATGATGACAACTTGGTTTAGTTCGAAAGAGATTCTAGTTGAGTCAAAAGGGTTGGGAACTCAAAAGCCCCCTTCCCAGCACAATCAATTTTGTAAGAACCCAAGAAGAGTAGTGTTAAGAGTTTCCCCCTAATATAATAGACATTTTCCCATTACTGTTGTTGCAACAGTCGCAACCAAAATGTTTATTCTTAAGAACTGTTTCTTGTTACGTTATGATGACAACTTGGTCTAGCTCGAAAGAGATTCTAGTCGAGTCAATGCGTTTTATATTTGCTTTATCATCTCAATTGTCACACTCATCTATCTTCTTACACTTTTCCTTTCTTGGTAATGAAATAAATCCGTAGAAAACGTGAGTTTATACAATGCAAGTCTTTAAAAAAAAACCAGATGGAAATGGTAAGCTTTTTCATACAGCCAATATACGAGTGGAAGCTACCTTGTCCTTTTCCTGTTCTACCATCACATATGTCAAGAAGTTTGAGGCATTTCTGTTGTACGTGCCAAGGTAAAGAGATTAAAACAAAAACCATTGAGAAGTGTCTTCATAAAGACATGATTTTCCAAACAATTATGGATCTCATATTGACATACGACATGTATACAATATACATGGAACTGTGCAAAATCCAATCCCATTAAAATTGAATAAGAAAGGAAAACGTTTTTGCGGGGCAAAAGTTATTAACAAGATGAAACGATTGACTCACAATCTAATAATTGCTCAACGTGAAAACGAGATAGTTGTGTCACAAACGGTAAAATCGTGACAGTTCTCCTATAAAGCACAAACTACAGAGAAAATAACTTACAAGTGAATCGGGGGGGGGGGGGGGGGGGGGGGGGGAGTTGGGGAAATGTATGGGTTACGCAAGAGCATCCGTTAACTAAAAACAGTATAGGAATGAACTTGACTTGTCTTCACTCATGCACTATGAAGAGTTTTCGTTAGGTGATATTTATTTAATAGATTAACAAATTAGAAACGTTAAAGGAGAACGCAAATTTTAATAAAAATACTTGATATGTCTTAAAATTCTTAAGAAGATGGTAGATTTAGCCTGGATATGTTCTTTAAAGATTCTTATCTGATTTTCATCATCCTTCTGATGCATTATCATAAACTTTCAGTAACCCCAAGAATAAGAACTACACGTTGTGATAGCGAGGGGTGATGATCAAAGAAATACAATATCCAAATATGATATCCCATCAACAACCGTTACAAGAACCTCATTTTTATGAAGGTGAGAAGAATTTTCATGTCTTATTAGCTTTGATATTTTTATTAATCACGTTCATGCAAAAATATTTTGTATTTGATTTTTTTATAATTGGTGTCATAAAAAGTGTCTTTTGATCCCAACCTGGCAACGCTATGAATGTAATCCTGCCAAAATAGTTTCGCCCTTGTCGTCAGCTTTCTGAGAAAGATTGTAGACTTCATCTCCTTTCTTAACCGGAATACCCTCTTCTGTTTCCTGGTCTCTAACAGTAGAAAACTATTGAGGAACATATCTTTAACTTCATTTGATCCATATTGGGATAGCGACAAATGCAATCATATAATAACAATTATTTATTAGAGTTATTATTTTTTAAAACTTCAATGCCATTTATTTGTTTATTCTCATTTAACATTCTCACTGTCGTCGCCCGGGAAGCTCATCGGGGACAGCGAGATTTTTAAGTGGATTTACAAAAAAATAACAACAACTACCACAACAGAAAAACAATAATTATCATATGATTCCATTTGCATAATAATAATAATAATTTTTAAACTTAAAATATATTTTCATATCATACTACGTTACATTTGAATACTCACATCAACAATGGCATATTCAAATGATTATGATATAGTCGCGCCTACAGAACAAAATTACCAAA
>JAAAKL020002041.1:0-27791 GCA_010016065.2 Carybdea cf. marsupialis auct. non (Linnaeus, 1758)
CAACAACAACAAACGTGAAAAACTGTCAGTAAGATCCTCCCCCCTCCGCCCCCCCCCCCAAAAAAAAAGTTATCAAAAACCAAACTGTCTAAAAACAAGCCCAAGGAAACTGTAAATAGAGATGTCTTGAGGACGAATGTTAATACTTTTATAAAATCTAGATAATTTCATTAAAAGATTAAAATTTACATCAAAGATTGAATTACTCATTATTCAGCACCCTGTGATTTCAGATGGTATGGATAACATTAAATAGTTCAAATTGACCTTTTTTACAGAATAGTTCCATTATGGTTTCAGTTGATGTTCACGGTGTTTACATCTGGCCCGTTTATTGTTGATAAGAATATGTTTTATATAGAGTATCATGGCTTAGGTGACCAGAAGTGAAAGAATGTTACAAGAGTATAGCTTAGCTCGAACACCAATCCGTGATAACGTTTTTCTCCGAACGTAAAGATAATACTTTTTTTGTATCTGTCATTTATTTGATTTTCTTCGTCTTAAAACTCCCTGCATACAATTATCTGTAGTTTTTCATACGAATTATCTAAAATTGTATGTTGGAGTAGTCATAAACATCGTAATTGTTTTTCCAAGTATCATTGATAAGACAGGATTTACAAGGGTATATTACGGAAGAATCCTGAAGGTGAAATATTTTCAATTTTCAGAGTAGCTTTTTAAAACAGAATCAAGTTCGTCATCGGCACATGCACAGATTTCTACTGTTAAGTTTCCATAACACTGTCGCCGCCCTTTGACGATGCTGCTAGTTACGATTTTCTCTTCGAGTCAATAAGGATTGAAGTTCATAGCAATGATTTCTGATTCCACTGACCCATAACGGTTGAAAATAGTAAGCTCGAAAGGTGTGTCGATGTACAAGTACCTCAAGGGAACTGATTTTAGCGGGAACTAATTTTGGGGGGAACTAATTTTGGTGGATTGTACAAAAATCTACTAAACTTTGCTCCCGCTGAAAATAACTCCTTTTGTGAAACGCCAAAATTAATTAAATTTTTTCCTCATCCGTTAAAATTAATTCCGCCAATTTGCGATCGATTTGGCGTATTGCTTGATCCGCCAAAATTGGTTCCTGTAAAGTAGTTTCCATGCGTGTAAGCGGTGCATTATGTTAGCGTATACATTGCATCAAGATACGTAGTGTTTATTTTGTACTAATTGCATATTTTCATCTCGTTCGGAAAGTAAAGGTGTGTACAAGTTCGCATGATTGTTTTTAATTTTGCATCTCGAGATACAATTTACTGTTTTGTGTGTTAAATCTTGCTAGGTGTTTTTCCCCATCCCGTTGGTTAACATACTTTTATTTATCTCTAGTATCTTTTCAAACCTATCAAACTTATTTATGTTCTTTAATAGCTGCCCACCCGAGCTACCACCAAAAAGACTTTTCGGCAGATTCAAGCGCCAGTTTCTGAAACATCGGCAACAAGGACTCCAAAGATTTTTGGAAGGGTGAGTTTGGATTACTTTTCTTTAGAAGCCAATCTTTTGTATTGGTCTGCAGTGGTACAGTTGGAGGTGGTTGCTGATGCGATTTAAAGGTTTTTACATGGGAATTTGGTCGGGAGTTGCACTAACTAATGCGGAAGGAAAGCTTTTGTGACGTCACAAATCAAAGTTTTTGAAATATTATGATTTGACTCGTGATATCTAAAAGCAACCCTGGAATAGGCTGTTTCCTGAAATAAGAGACCTGTAGTGTATATTGAGTTTCAACTAGAGTCGTGTGAATGTCATTAATCTCTGGTCAAAACTCTGTTGATATTGCTTGGTTCCTTTACATTAGAAACCACCATCAAATAATAAGGTTTTGTTAGAGATATGAAAAACTTTGAAAACTGATATCTCGGTGTTGGAAAATGACATTACTCTCAAATTTTGCCATTGACGTTCTTACTGATTGGGAATCATGAATATTGAGTATTTTTCCATAATTCAAACATTTCAATAATCGTAACGTAGCACTTTTCCTCCGCATTTATCACCCAATTGCTACAACAGTAAGAAGTTCATGCCTTTATTCAAGTATGATATCGCCAAGTGTTTTAATGTACTGAATGTAATGTGTAACATTCTCAAACCTGCTTTGATGGCAAAAGTTCTTGATTTAGAGGCTGACCTCTTGCGGTAATTATTTAGAAACCCGTTACTACAAGTCCCACGTTAGCGTTTTTTGAGGGTTAGTCAAATAATACAGCGCACTACAACCAACATAACTGATATCAATCTACTGCAGATAGCAAAATAGTCGAGGCACCATAGCTCCGACGCGAACCTCGGCTGCCTTGGTCCAGTGCTAACATCAATACTAAAGCGATAGGCAAATGCTTCGTCACATGGACCTTGTGTAAGCTTAGCACAGACACAGCTGAATACGTTACGCGATGATTTAACGGAATAGATTTGCAACCTGTGGGTAAGATCGTCATTGGTTTTATGGAAATCCTAAGTGCTCGATGTCGGTCTTTCATTTTAGCTCCAAAGCACGTTTTGTCTAGCGGATTGCAAACCGAAATCCAATGTAATAAATTCTGCAAAATCTAAACCCTGGAAATTTAGGCTTAAAGGTCATGAAGTAAGCTTACTTGAAATTTATATGACAAAGGTGCGATTACCACTGTAGAAAGATTTCAGTACCACGCAGTCAGTGCGGTGCCAACTGTGAGGAATTACTGTATTACGTGACTGGAAACCAAGCAGGCCTACGGCAGTCTAAGGAACACCCAAATGTGAATTTATTGGTCCAAGAAGCGGATGGGCTAATGTTGGATTGTGACTGTCATGTGACAGGCGTGTGGGGGACTCCATCGAGCAGAGAGGCATAAACTGTGCAGAATATCATAAAGAGGTTTAAATAGCCTCACTTTGATTTTACAGATCGTCGTTCTGCAGTTGTGTGACTACTATTGTAGGGTACGTCCTGTTCAAAACAGATATTCAGCACGCATTTGTTTACAGGTAGACATCTAGTTGTTTTCCGGTGTTCTTATGATAAGTCTTTGCTCCGTAATGGGGAAGTGAGATACTTTGTTCTAGAACAAATCGTTTCCTAGTCTGTCTGTAAAGAAGTGGAAATGCGCTCAACAAGGAAAGTATTGTGTGTTGACCAAAATGGCCTGCGATGTTTCCACTTCGTTTTGCCGTTGTATCTCCAAGATTATGTCCAAACCGTGTTGCAGAGGAGCAAAGAAAGCGAGATGTTTAGGGTTAAAGTGCTGCTCTCTAGATTATGATGGATCTGTTGGGTCCACTCATGGGTGCTAATTCCGAAAGTTTCCTGCATCTCTAAAGGGCCCCTTGCGCAGCCTCATATTTAAAACTACCAATCTGGAAGCAATAGAGCGTAGCGTAAGAAGTACGTTTCTGATAAGAGTTTGGAATTATGTACACTAGACAATAAGAACGTAATTTTGATTGTCTTGAAGCATTGGAAGCCGGATTATTCTGGAAGGGTTCTGTTTTCCACATCAAGGCTATTCACCATATGTAAAGGTTACGTTGCTAAGGTTACTCTCAAGCAAATCCGATAAATACGTTTGTGCCTAAAGCTATTACGAAAGGGGTCGAGCCCTGAGGTACGTAGCCCTCCTTACCCCTCTCTCAACAGTACTACCTTAAAAACATGCTTTTACTATTTTGGCGAGGCGCACTTGACGCAAGCAAGCTATTTTTAATTCTATGACAGCTAATGCAGGTATGACTTAGGCAACAAGACTTTACCGTGGTAACCTGGATGATCATGAATGTGGAACTTTTAGGATAAACAGGACTGGCGCTAGCATTTCATATGATGTCTTACATGTTCAGACGAAAGCCAATGGTGTGCCTTGTGTGGTTAACCTCTAGTTGTTTGCTATCTAAGGTCGAGAACGGTTGGACTTTGACGATATGAAGCAGTATATCGATTTTCCTAACAAGATATGAGTCAGATGAGAGAGATTTAATTTCCTGCAGTTGTTTATCGGTCCAGCTACAAACTCGGACAGTGCAGGTTAAATAAAATTTATAAATAAGTCTGGTCGTATTCTCTCTTGGGAATAGATGCACCTTACTTGTTCGTCAATTGTTTATCGTTGACGCGTTTGTAAAGACATTGACGCTGCCAGGGACGTGCCGGTAGGGGAACTATATATGCTGGGTGGAATTTAGCTAAGAGCAGATTTCAGAGAACTGGATCCATCTGTAAGGCGTTTCTCGTCGTAATGTGGTGTTGGGTTACTAGTATTCTAAGTTTAAAACATTTGTCGGAGTCAGATGATAACGGATTTAAAGGGGAAGCATTGTGAAACTGAACCTTCTAAGTACATCTTGGTATTGTGTTTGGACAGATTAGTTTGGATTGAGCTAACGTGCTTTGATCATGTTGAACTTTCTTCTGAAGCTTGGGTGAGTAAAGAATTATTAAAGAATTATTTGACGAATTGATAGAACGACCAACAGAGTTTTAGAAGTGCAAACTTGCAAGGTATCTACTGTCTTTGCTATATGGTAACCATTGAGCATTTAAACAGAGAAGGTAATCTGCTAGTCAGGTACAAGATCTGTCTTATTTTAGGAAGTTAAGGGAACTGTCACTGTTATATTTCGTTCTGCATACATTTAATCCTTTGTAGATCACTGTTGTGCCTGTCCTATGTAATCATAGCTGTTTGTTAAGTGGACACAGACCAATACAGAAAAAATAAACTTTAAAGTAGCATGGCTGCTTTGTGCCTCGCGAGCAAAATTTGGTTCGGCCTTTGATGGATTTCGCTCCGTAAGACTACGGTTTTATGTGCTTAAAGACTGAACAGCAAATAAACATCATTTTAAAGTGAGGTACAAGCTAAACTGCCAAAGTTGTGTTGACTTTAAGTGGAAAGGTTTGTATGCCTCAGTTTCAAAAAGGGTTCAAAATTTTGAAACCCAGAGTAGCATTGCATATCGCTATTAGCAGAACCTGTAAATACGACACAAAACAAAGCTTGCTATTCAGCATTTTCAAACTAGCCCCGAGTGTATGCATTTCGTCACTTTGTAAAGATATCAAAATACATTTAAAAATGATTCAAGTACAAATTTCATGTATATATCAGAAAAATCTTTCCGAATATGGAGAAGACGATTTTTAAGTTTTATGAACATTCACGACATGATATCGGTAGAAATTGTTCAATAGCGCAGTCAGCTTGCGCTTTAGGGGCAGTTACTCCCCCCTAACTCCTTCAGCATTCACAAGTACCTGCATACAAACTTTCTAGCGCAGTACAGGAGGCGCGCAACATAACGTAAAGCTACACCCGTGCTGGTATTTCTGTCTACATCATAATCATATAAATTCTATACGTATACATCAAATCTATATTAACTATTTCTTATTATTAACTAACTATCATACATGTGGTCCCCTCATTAAAAAGCATAGCGTGCCTAAGATTTAAATCAGCAACAGGTAAGCTATAATGCTTCAACGTGATGTCATGAACAAAATGCATTGATTTTTGGATTTTCCTATTAGTATTCTTGGCTAGTCCTAATGCAATTTTAAGGGAACCCCAATCTTCACGAGCAAGTGATAAATGAGTATTTCACATTGCCGTAGTTCTGATGACGTTTTGTGGAGGTCTCCCCCTGCGTTGTGTTACGCTAAGGAAAATTTCGGAGTGGAAGTGAACATTCAGTGGTAAAATTATTCCAACTTGTGGGGTAACTGCGGGTTTAAAATGGACGCCCGAAAGACTTGTATCTTTATACCGATTCCCTTGCCTTTGGCTATGTATCAACGTGGCTTAACTCAGGGCTAAAGCAGGGCTGGGATACTTTGGGGGTATCTTAAGGTAGGAAATAAACTAAGAAAATGGTACTTTAAGTTGCTAACGTTAAACTTGAACAGGAATGATGCCCCGTGTTAAGAGTCCTCGAAACTTTTAGAGTTTAGACGACAAGCGATTGGTTATAAGATTTTAAAGCATTAAAAGACCTATGTAAAGAGAGACGTATATTTATTGAACTGGTACTGAGTATGCTTGTAGCACGATGTCTCTTCCTCATGGTTTAAGAACAGAACAAGGCAGTATGGCCTTTCAGATTTTCTCGTGCCTATTTAATTGATATGTCATATCATCAAGTTGGAAATCAGTGGTATCAAACGAAACTTCACTGAAGAGGAAAAGCTCCTGCTGTGCAGTATCTATACGTTTACTGGTTCTGCAATGTAACTCCTCATGAGACGTTACATATTCAGCATTTGGAAGTTTTATATGAACGAAATGTCATCATTTTTATCGAAACACAGCACAGGACCGCCAAATCAGCAACTGATCTACTTTAGATGTTGTAAACTTGTTATTGTTACCCTGGAGTGATGTGACAGCGTCATTTAAGTGAATATCAGATTAAGTAAAGAGTTAAAGACCCTTACCAATGTATTCTTATACGCAGCATGTACCATGTACCTCATAATAATTGCTGCACTAAGTAACTTAAATCGATGGAAATGTAATTTCTTTCAACCAGATTCTAAGTGATTATAAGACTTGCATACCAGTTGCAGCGATCATCTAGTCTCTCTCTATTCCCACGTCCACTGCCCTTAATCCGAGTAAAGCAAGCCTGCACATCCAATCCAAATGCTTAAATATACAGAGCAATCAAAGGAGGGATAAATTTTGATCCAAGTATAAAAGGGCGTCCCAAACGTATGGTAAACAATCGGTATCTCTTGCTCTCATAGCATTAACATTCTTGTAAGTCATTTCACTTCATATTTTAATGTTAGAGATGATGATGTGCATGATGCGCCAACCAGTATTCATTAGTAATAGCTATCGTATGGAGACCTAGGTCTCACATTTTGAACTTGAGTATTTCAGTTGTTGCAGCGCAGGCTTCGTTGAAGTATTCTCTAGGGATAATCATGTTGGTAAGTTCTTCGTTTAAATAGATCGAAATGTTCGATGCTTGTTGGTTATGCTCCGGTCTGCCCACTGTTCCCCTTTAATAGGTTATGGGTCAAAGTACTACATTGAATTTAGGAAGGACAGGATTCCCAGGGGGTCGTGTGGTTTGTTTTACCTGCATTTGCATTGTCGAGAAACAATGACACAAAGCAGATCAGCTGAGCACCCCAATTAAACCCAGCTCCCTAAGTGATATCGTTTTACGCAACTTTACAAATCCATAAAGCATTGATTCAATTGCAAATTTAAGCAAATATTTCATGTAAAGTATAGTTGTGAGATAGGACGCCAATAATACCAGTACAAGTGCATGTTGTAGCTGCAATTATTCATTTTCGTGGCCCCTTGTGCCCTCTAATCACTGGACCTGTTATCACAATGGCTTGACGGCGCATTGGCGTCTTATATACCAGCTGTATTGTGCTGTCAAGATATTGATCGAAGGTGTTTTAATTTTGCATTTAAAACCAGATTGGTGTTTACTAGGAGTCTGTATATTGGCGGTACCATCGGGACAGGCGATCAAAACCGCAGGAGTGTTCTGCTGACGAACTGTGAGATATCAAGATCTCCTATTGTGCAGCAACGATGCGCAGCTCTTTGCTCGTTTTTTCTGTTGGAAGAAAACGTACCCGATAATTTCAGCATGCAGCATGATATTTCTTTTGTTAATATCGTATACGCTGAAGAGATGGGGAGCAGGGTATTGCCAATGCCCGTGCCGGCATCAAGTCTTCATCTAGGTTAGAGTTAATTGGGGGAACTGCAGGAGACTGATACCGATTTTAAATTTAACTTAGGTACGGATTACACATTTGGATATAAATAAGATAACATTTGACTTTGTATGTATATGTACTGTGGAGTGATTTATGTTGCAAAGCGATTATTTCATCAGAATGCACAAATTGAACACAGGTCACTACAGAATGAGTTTTTTTTGGCTAAGGTCACCACAGAATGAGTATTTTCGGTTAAGGTCATCACAGAATGAGTATTTTCGGTTAAGGTCACCACAGAATGAGTATTTTCGGTTAAGGTAAAGGAGCCATCTCTGTTATAGAGCCACCTCTCTTTAAGACAGTTGTTATAAGCATCTAAGTATACCTTGGGACATGTAACTCCCACAGCTATTGTAAAATGACTGATAGACACGTGCGATAGGAAACATAGCATACTTCAGGTAATTTTTTGTCTGATTTGGAATTCTGGGTAAATACAACATTCATATTTGACCCTGTTTGAATTGTCAAGTCAAGGACACATTTAGGAATTTACCAGAAACCCCAGTGCTTTGATCGATTACTTTTCTTACAAAATGGCAGAAACATGTTTTCATAAGGGTCCATGATGTAGTTAATGCTATGTTTAAAACATTGTATGACCGTCTCGTATTCCTTACAAAATTGAAGTCAAAGCTCTTAACGTACTTTTTACTATTTGGTTGTAAGTTGCTGAATAGATTGTATTCACGAGAAACTAAGTACGGTTTCCAGCTAATGTTTAGTGCCTTATTTTTCAGTCAAGCACCCAAAACTTTTACAGAGAATCATCAAACTGTTTTGAGATAACTTGTTACAATACTCATTTTTCTGTTAGTTCTTCGCAAAGGTCTTTGTCTTGACTCCAGACGGTTTCTGTCGAAGATGTAGAGCAAGAAGAAACCATTACTCGACAGTGTTTTGGTATTTCATTGTGCAGCTCCTGTATATATACAAATAGTTACATAACCCTTGTAAGATTTTGCAGGAATCACTGGGCATGGGGGAAGGCTATGTGGATGCCGGTGCATGATGATGTGATTACCCATGGGTTTAGTTGTAAAATCGAAATATTCAGTTTTGGCGTAAACAATAGACTAGAATAGACTGACTTGCTCAGGCATACTTGAGCTTTGACAATAAAGTAGACGTCTCCCTGCTTCTTCAGAAAAACGCGGTTTATCGTATCAAGTCAGCGAGAGTTTCTGTCGCTTTCGAATCGCATGTTCCTGACCATCTGTATACTTACTTGACCATTTTTGATGCTGACCGCCAATCAGCGCAACAGTCCATTTGGAAGACTGTCGACAGGCCAATTACTTCTGTAGCTTTTAGTAATGGTTCACCATAGCTGCACAACACGTTCATAGATGGAACCTGCTGATTTTTTAACGGTCGAGTAGATGCGCGTTTTCGTAATGACTGTCATTCACTCTAGTGCACTGCATTATAAGTGTGAACTCAACATCCACTGCTGCACGAATCAGTCAGCGGATTTCCTGGTGGGAAGGTTTATGCAGTTAGTGAAGGCAGATCTTGGTTTGACCTTGGATTGGTTTCTTGCTGTGTGGACTTTCAGATTATTAACTTAAACGTGGTTTTCAATAGGGTTAAGGTGGGTCTTAGGTTTAAAATACATTGAACGTTTTATGATTAAAAAACAATAAGAATTTTACACTTAAGTGACGCTAGTCTCATCTAGGAATGCCATAGTCGCTCATGCTTGACAGAATTTACAAGCCAATCTCGCTTCAGAAGACATTTAACTAAGATAGTTCTTCGTAACCAAGTGTCGATTACCCACATGGATTATTCTGTGGTACTAAGTTGAAGATCGAGATGGGAGGCAGTCACAGCACACCACGAAGCAAGAGAAGGTAACAGTTGTGTTTCGAATATTTCTGGCAATCGCCCGTCCCTCTTTTCTGTCGTATAAAGTATTTGAAATCTTTCCTCAGCATTTAGGATTCCTCTCGTAGATTGCGGTTGGCACAAGTTGTCCGAGAATAGTTGGAAACTGTACTGTCGTTAAGGCATAGGTACTCTCAAAATTGTTGTTATTGCCAGGTTGCAGTTGCATTGGGCTCGGCTTCTTCATCTTAACTATTGCTTGTAGCGGTTCTCGGATTTCCACTGTTTGTATCATAAGCATCAGAGGACTCTTAAATGCCTTCCTACCGAACATAAGCCGAGGTCAGGATCTTTATTATTCAGTCTTTTAAGGGACGGAGTAAAACGGATTAGTTTAAAGGCCAGTAAGACAGATACGGTCTACTTAAAGCTAAAGCAGAGAGTGGGGCTTAAATTTCTGTTGAAAAATTAATGCAAATGAGCTGAAATATATTTTTTTTCATTGTGGTCGAAAAGACTTAAAATTTCTCTTGTTCGAAGCAATAGGTGATCAGAAAATTATTGTAATTGAAAAGATTCTGTTACGCAGAGTCTGCATGTAATACTGTATTTTGAGGTCCAGTCAAAGTTGTGGATACCCAGATTTAACAGCAGACGATGATCTCCTATTGATTTGTGGACACAGGATATGAATAATTGACATGTGAAAGACTTACCTGGTTTTTTGCCAGTTAAAAATAGGAGTGTATTGTCAAAGTTGCAGTTCAGGAAATATTCTTGGCAAATTGCTTGTTAGAATCAGTATGAGAAGCGTCTGTATGTATGGCTGTATTAAGGGTAATGGTGGTGACGAGATCTTGTTATGGACTCTGGCCTCCTATACAGGAATTATGGAAGTCTATTGATGTGATAGGAGTAAGTACACGGGATCGTCAGGCAGGTGTGTCGTTTTACGTCGCCCTTCAGTGATACATATTTGTATTATGTCATTGCACAAGAATATCAGTCAATTTTATTTCTTTTAAGAAGATTGTAAGAATTTCTAGCAACCATTCAAGAAAGGAGACATAGCCACAGCATTTAAACAAGTAAAACGTTTCATTTGAAATCAATTGAGGTGCATATCTTTGATTCCGATGACTTATTTTCGATTTCTGACCATTTTATGTGTCTAGAATTTTTTTCTATTATTTTTTTGAGTGTTGCTGTTTCCTATAAGGCATAACTAAACATCCATAAGCAGAACGGTAAATGTTCTTTGTATCAAACAATGTTGGCAACCTATTCAAAGAGATGGAAGTCTTGAAACTTGTATTTACTTATGGAGATTTTAGGCAGAGTCCTATGTGACAAATTAGGACATTTCAACGTTCAACAGTGATTGTATATGGTACTTAAGGATTCCCAGTATCCAATTATATACCTTATTGTTAATTTCCAGGCCATGTCAGGACTACAGTCACATGAGCCAAGTATTTCACTAACATGTCCTTATCTAACACTTTTAAAATTAACATAGCAATTACACAGATTGTTAACTATGATTTTATGAATCAGGTTGAACTTTGAAATTGTGTGCATACATACTAGTTAACAGAGGGTTATAAAGGAGATTTCGTAAGTGGGAATTGGATGAGATATTTGTGTATAATTCACAAGAATGGAAGCTGGAAGTGTACTCCCTCCTAAACAACACATATTTAAACAAGCAGTTGGTGTCTAAGTAGTAAATTTAAAGTAACTTCATAACTGAGGTACGAACATTGAAATCAAATTAGAAGTCTGTTTTTGTTTGAAGGACCCCAAAGATCTTTTGTTTCACGGTCCCCATTCTGAGCTGACATCGAAGTAAAAGCCGGGCTTCTTTTGATTCTCACGTTACATAAACGTCATTTGTCAATTTAATTTGTTACCCAGGTTGAGAAATCACCTTACGTTGCTAGGCAACAACTACTTAAATGGAACTAAACAAAGGAAGAAGGTTATTTACACTGCGGATGATCGATCCACACCCAGGCTGTTATTCTTTCACGCACAATGCACAATTGTTTCTGTATGGTCGTCTATGGTATTGACCAGGTTGATTACGTTAACTGGAAGACGTGTTTGAAGGTTATTTTTAAATGTGCTGCAGCAGGAATTTCAGATTTGTTCACGAACAGCATGGGTTACTCAAAACATGCTCACAAAATAATTTGCTTTGAAATTTAAATATAAGGTTTTAGAAAATATAAGAAAGAACACCTATCGAGGGTTAACGGTTTTTAAATTTATGTGTACACAGATCAATCCTATTGATACGAAGTATGAGCGAAGAAGTGTGCAAGAAATATGGCATTTTTGGTATCGCCCCGTATCTTGCATGTTGAAATATATGTTTTATAAGTTACAAACTAACAGAGAAGTCATGGCTAAACTTTTGGCCGGGGAAGTTACTGAAAGGGATTAACGACATGGTTCTGGTCAGTGTTGACATATGCGCCTGGTGCCGTACATCGAGTCGCCAACACCGCATAAATGTCAGTACAAAGATCGCGTACAATACGTTTTTGCGTGCTACGTCGGTTAGAAAGTACCTGGTAGGTGATTGGTCAACTTGTTTGGCAATACCAGCCCTTATTAAAATTGGTTCAGAAGAGTATTCTCGTAAATTCGCGTAGCTCGGTACTAGATTTGATTCATCATTGTTTATATTTTGATCTTGAGCGATTTAGATTGTAGTCTTAACTAGTACGTGACAGTCATAAGACATAGCTACAGTTCAAAGCAGGAAGCTAAGAACTTATAGTTTAGATCCTTTCAGATCTAAAGACATTAATGATACGTGTATTATGTTCATACGCCCAATTTAGGAAAGTTTCGTTGTCCGTAATGTGGTGGGAAAGTGTGACGTCACGATTTTGGAAATTTTTGTATTATTCAAAAAATACTCAATTTTCATGTTCCCTTATTATTAAGAACGTCAGTGGCCAAGATTGAAAGTGTTGCCCTTTTCCAACACCGAGATATCTGCTTTTAAAGTTTAAAAATCTTTAACAAAACCTTATTCTCCAGGATCCAAGAAATATTAAGAGTTTTGACCAGAAATATTATAAGTTAAAACGGCTCTAGTTTAAACACTCTATACACTACAGGTCTAGTATTTTGGGGGACAGCCTGTTCCATGGTTGCCTTTAAATATCTTGAGTCAAATCTTGCTATTTCTAAAACTTTTGATTTGTGACGTCATCACTTTCCCTGCGCATAAAGGGACGCAACGTCTGTTTTGGTGCTTGACGAAATACGTCGATTCATTCATTCCAGTTACAAGCTTTTGTGTTTGACAATCAAGTCAACTGTATCTGTTACTCGGTCATTATTTGTAAGGAAGATGATGAGCTATAACAGGAAAGTTCATATACAGTTTGACACTTCTTGTTGATAGACACTAAGTGAATGAAGCCCTTAACTGTTGTGGCAAGGCTCTTGTTAAGCCAGGCATATTCAAGGGTGCTCTGCTTAAAGTGTGTCTCTATAATGAGATAGCATGTATTTTTACGATCTTAGCATTGACGATGAGGAGAGTACATTTGAGGCTATAAGGATTACTGTTTCAGTGTTGCCAATGGTCAACTTTAGTCTACTTAAATTTCAACTTACGTTTTTGAACTAGCCTCCAGCAAATATATATATGACTACAGCCCTACGCAAGGGGCTTCAGTAGCTTTTGGTCAACATAAAAGCAATACAAGATTCAAAAAAGTTGAAGGAAAGAAAACCTATATTCATCAACAATATGTTGTGGTAGTAAGTAATCTTGACATATAAGAAACGACATATCAATGGTAAAGTGTTCCAAGCTGGAATATAGAGAAGGGTGCATTTGTGCCTGCGAGTACATTATACATGAAGATCGATATCTTATCTAAGAAGAACCACCGCCTGTAAAATGGATTTGTGGCCCCATGTGATACATAAGAAGGACTGTGGGCAATGGTCAGTGCAGCCACGTGTTTGATTAATGAGTTATGTGTTGGGAGGAAAACGTAAATGTTATCAAACGGAACATATCAGTGGGTATCTGCATTTGAACCATGTCGTATATGGGGTTGTTTAGTTTTACATGAAATAAAAGTATATGACAAGAATGTGCAAGAAATATCGTCCTGTGGAAGGAGTTAAATACTTTGAAGGCCCTATTGAAAGTCGTTTGCCATAGGAGTAAAATATTGACAAGTCCGATGCAGTTGCAAACGAAAGACAATCCGTTGCACAAACTGGTTACGAAGAGACAAGTTGCTTTTTGCACCATTGGGGAGAATGGAGAGCGGCTACATTCAGCCTTCTAATTGAGCAGGAGACCAGTAGCTGCCGATTAAAGTTTAGGGTTTCGGTACGATGAAGCAAAGTTCTGCACAGCGCTCAGATCTACTTTAACTGGAACTAGTTGATCTTCTAGCTGGATGTGCTTATGCGGAGGAAAAGTATGACGTAACGATTTTGAAAATGTTTGAATTATGGGATAAATACTCAATTTTCATGTTGCCCTATTAATGAGAACTTCAATGGCCAAAATTGAGCAGTGTGCCCTTTCCCAACACCGAGATATCAACTTTTAAAGATTTCAATCCCTCTAATAAAACCCAATTGTTTAATGCTGGATCCTAACGTAAGGATCCAAGGAATATTTACAGAGTTTTGACCAGATATTTTTTACATTCAAACGTCTCTAGTTTAAACACTATATACACTGCAGGTCTGCTACTTTGGTGAACAACCTATTCCAGGGTAGCCTTTAGATAGTTGGTGTCAAATCTTACTGTTTCCAAAACTTTTGATCTGTGACGGCATCACTTTACCTCCGCATTTCTCTCGCTACCATGCATTTTTTGGTATTGTTTTGATTGATATGTTGTATGTTTTGATTTAACCTCTTGAAGAAGTATAATGAGGGTTTTCTTTATTTTTATTTTTAGGGTTGTTAAACAAAACACTTATCTATCCGATGTTGCCCTTCACTTGTTTTTACAAAGTGATTTCCAAGTAAAGGAGATAGAACGACACTTGAATGGAACTGACAGTGGAGGAGAGATAGTTGAAGCACTTGAGTCACCAGGAAGAGGATGCAAAAATCTAGGGTTGTGCAGAAGCATGACGAACATCCAGGAAATACCAAGTGAGAAGGAAGCAAATAATGAACATGACAGTGGCTACTGTTACAGTACAACGAGCTCAGTCAACGATTTACGTAAGTCTTTCCTTATTTTACTTCATTTTTGTTGTCATTTATTGCTCAAGAGTTTGTTTGAATTGATTGAAGATTCGTGGATCTCAAAGCTACATTCTGTTATATGCCGAGTAATAACGAAGTACTCAGGCAGATACAAACATTTATATGTATACATGGAAATGGCACTGATGAAGCTGATAGCAAAACGAAAAAAATTAGCTTGCTGGTGGTGGTGACAATTCGAGACAGACTTCTCTCAGATTGTCAACTTTACTGTTGTACTATTAAGTGCCGTGGATGAGGCAGTGTTTCTGTACGAAATGTCCCAGGTTCGATCCCCGCCAGCACCGTCTGCATTCATGTTTATCGAGTTACTTTGTATGTCATGACGTCTAGTGCGTCTGCCCGAGTACTTTTATACTTATATATCTACGCTTATATACGTTGTTTCAACCAAGTGCAGTACGTGCCACGAATAGCGCAATATACTTGTACCCATTGTAATTGCATCTTTTATCTAGTCCTATTAATCAGATTGTTAACCCTACGTACGAACGCTGTGTTCTGAAACCATTACTCATAGGAAGTATTAAGGACAGAGGCAATGCGTCCTTCAATACTCAAATGGGATTCACGCATATACTACATTGACCTGCAAGAAATGTTTTTAGAACTACAACGTAGTACTTAGGCAGTGATGACTTCTTTGCTTGACCATAACATCTATCGAAGAGCCATATTTCAAAAAGTCAATGATTTTGTTATGGACGGTAATGTTAATGATTATACGTCATTATACTTTTAAACAAGACTCCCTTGTTGGAGAAACTAAATTCAAAATAGACGCATATTTGTAGAAAGAGTGAAAGTAACACTTGTCTGAACCCAAGTTAACTTAGATCAAATCTGATGTTTTGAGGCATAAACAAAGGACTGTATATACAAAGAAAATGGCTAATTACGTACAACAAATAGCTAATACTATAGGATGAAAACGAGATAATGAAAGCGAGGTTATGATATAATTAACTCGTAACAAAACAGCCAACATCCCTAGTTCACATAGTATTACCGCGTTCAACAATATCTGAAAGAAAGATGTACCGTACTCCATGTAGACCGTCATGTATTCCTGTCTCATTTTACCTCATTCAAAATTTCGCATCCAACTATGTTAATAATGGGACGGTGACAGTTGATGAATACAGCCTAAACCATGATGAATTCGTTAGAAATCTTATTACCCAGCGCTTCAGCTGCGAACTTATTTATTGTCATCTTTAGCAAGCAGATGGAGTTTATGAGAGCTGTGCTCATCAGTCTTATGTATGAATGAAATTAGTAATGAACATTTGAGAAGGAACGACTTAAACTTTCATCATGGGAAAGCGTAGTTGAAATTTGAACTTATATAATGTTATCTACCTTATTCATGACAAGTTAGCCTATGGCTATTCAATGAAAAGTAGGTGTGATATTCTTTGGAATATCAGCGTTGTTTAATGTTTCAATTTTTTCACGATTAGTATGTGCACAATTTATTTGCGATTTCTCATTCTGCTGGTAGTATGTTTTGAAGTTGGCAAGGTAAGGAATGTAGGGGAACTACAGGTTTCTTACCAGGTGTATTAATGTTGGTTTTCTCCACCTTGTTTCAGTGTATACAACGGTAGGGAAGACATTTACAAGAGATGAGTCCAGATACTATCTCTCATTACCAGCTGATCTCGATAAAGTTACGAAAGCGATTGAAAAAATCGATCGAGCCATCGACGAATGTGGACGAAATAAGCCCGATCTATTACAGTCCGTTACATCAGACTCGGGGCATCCTGTCTCAAGCAGTTCCCAGTCATCGGAGCATGAATTTACGGAGTCTTTAAGCGATGATGATTTTATTGTCTCCGGTAACTACGACGCTGATGACGAGTATGACTGGTGCGGGGACTTGTACGGAGAATTCCAAAGTGACGCACCAGCATATAGTACTGTGAATAACAATGTGGATGAAATCGCAGATTTTGCATTAAGCAAGTCGTTTTTTGAACGCTGTACAGAGTATCCGAGCCAAATTGAGAAAAACATTGAACTACTGAAGTCCAGGCCACGTGTTAGTGAAAGAGCATTATATATGGATGACAGCGACGATTGTGTCCATGAGTCAGAGTATGACGTTATTGATTCAGGAGATAATTTGGAGGATATCAGTGAAATACCCGAGTCGGGGCAATCTTTACCATGCACAAGCTATAACGAGAATAAGCCAAAACGGAAAACCTCAAGATCCTCCTCACAGAATGACTCTTGTGGGAAACCAAGGAAGAAAAGAGGAAAAGTCCGCTCTCTTCCTAATATACCGGCAGGTGTAACAAAAAAAATATGCCGAAGCCAGACCTTCAATGGTACAGACAGGACGCGCACTACGCACCCGCTAGAGCGTCCTCGTTTACGCAGAACTGCGACAGCCTTTTCGAATGAAATGGTGTCACAAGTCAGTGTCAATAAATTAAGAAAATCTGGGTCAGACAGCCCATTTCCACCGACTTCAGACGCAGATTCCTACAGAAGACCAATTCTGGAGGTCTTTGACTCGAATCTTGACACTACTGCCGAAAGTAATACTGAACCACGCCGGTCTTATCGTATAAATTCGAGAGCAAATTCAACGGAGAGTGAGTTCTCGATACCTGTTCGAAAGCAACGAAGATATAAACTTGTGCGGGGTCGTTTTGAGGTGACTTTAGTTGGAGAAGGAAGCTTTCAGGAGGAGGGCCAAGCACTTGAAAACGTTTCTTTACGTGAAGCGTTTAAGCAGTGGGGAATTCCAAGCAAAAAACTAACGGAAAGAACGCCTGCACCCTCTTGTGGTCAATCGAACCTTCTTTCACCGCTACAAATCACAAGGTCATTTGAGGACCATCTTGACAGGACACCAACAAACCAGAGGCCAAATGATCTATGTTTTGTTCCGAGTGACGTTGTTGAAGTGATGTCGAGCTTGCTAGATCGTGTAGAGACTAACTCAAGGAATGTTATTGAACATCCAGCTGGGAATAAACCATGTGCGCAAGGGGCTATTCCCCTTTGCATAACAGATTTTAGTACTTTGGATAATTCCGGACAGAATGCGTCTTCGACTACGTCGGGTAAATGGTCAACCGAGTCAACGAGTAATGACGTTAAACCTCAGTCTCTCCTTTTAGCGAAAGGTTTAAACTGCGATGGTGTCGGCTATTGTCGGACTCCATCCCCAGTAAACCCCGCTTTTCCGGGTTTGTTAAATACTTACGATGTCATATCGGATGTTCCCGTTTCGTGTAATTTAGATGAATATTGCATCGTAGATGACAGACGAACGCCGACACAGCACTTGTAAATAATTATTCAACACTACCTGAATCGATCCTGTATCGTTGATGATATTGATAAATTATTCAACGGTGCTTGCTCGTACCCAAGGGAGGGTATTAAGCTGTCACAAATGTCATGGAATAATTTCCCGTAAATATCGATAAATATATTATTTTATTTGAATGCATTTTAGTACGTGTGAGTGAACAAGGCCAATCGCCATGGTAACACGTTACTGATAAGGTGTCCATGGTGTTAGAAACTATATTGATACTATCACCTGTAAATTCAAAAGGATTGCATTTGGTCACTGTATTTTACCAGGCATTATTTCATTTGCTGCAACTCGTGTCGCCAGCAGGCAGCATCACCTTTTGCGTTAATAATGGAAAGTTTTGCAAGGATGCAGGTGATCGTATTTATCTGCTGGAAGTACTTCATTGTTGTTCTTTGGTGCTGTAAAGGCAACGCAGTTATTTATAAAGCAGAAGAGATTTTTGCATAAACTGTAAATATTTTTGCTCTTGCGAGAATGCCAATGATACTGTTCCACGGCGGTTGGCCTTACAATTCACAGTGAGAGAGCATTTATTTGCATAGAGCTAGTTCGTTTTTAGTACCAGGTTCATTGGCATGAGACCATTATCAGTGTGGATTTTTGTCCGTGAAACACCTATAGATGCGAAACGTGACAACTTGTCATCGTAGTTTGATAGCTACTTACCCAAAGTGTATTTAGGTTGTAATTCAGTCAGACTGACGAAGGAATACATCACCCGAGTGTTAGATAGATGTTGACTTCAAAGTTAAACTGACTTGCGCATGCTCCCTGTAATTAAATGCTCTCTGTCACTGAATGATTTGCATTGTTAATGTTAATTCCTTGTGGCAAACGTTGTCGATTATCTGTGTTGCTGCAATAAGATTGTCAGGATGAAAATGAATAGAGTGCTTTTGTAACGCTTGTACAACAAGTACTCGTCTTCTTTTGATAGTCATTACTTCGAGAGACTGAAAAGCGTTTCTAGTAAAATATATGTGGATTGTATAGTTGTGAATTTCACTATTTAATGCATCATTTATGTAGTTACCAGACCTATAGAATTTACATGTTTTTAGTGCACTTTTTAGAGCTTCGGCTAACGTACAACTTAATATTGAGGTAACAACATTTTTTGATTGAGTGAACAGTTTCAAGGTTCAGTTTTTAAGGTTTGCGCGGGAAAGGGAAAAATGCGTTGTTCGATTGGAATTCATACTTTTCTCAAGATAGGGGCACTATAGATTGCCATAGGCACGTATTGAGTAAGAATTGGAGCTCGTATCAGAGAACTAAGTAGTTATTTGGGACTTTTGTATATGATATTATTTTGAGTAATTTGATTTCATGGAATGGGCACGATATGACATGTTGGGCGGAGCAAGATGTATACCGTTATCATAAGAAAGATACCGTATTTCATCCTCTAACATCATGCGTTTACTAACATTTTTCTGTTTACCTGCTTAGATGAGGGGGCATCTGATAGAAAGAGCGCCTTTTAAAACCTTTCTTAACAATGGCGAAAACTCACGTGTGGGTGTTGGGATAACGCTCGTTCGTATCCTGGTATAAGCGGTTAGATTAGTGCTTTGTAATTTAAAATTGGCTGATTTGTATTGGAAGTATCAAGAATTTACTTCCCTGCTCATAGGGGAGCACTAATGAGAGCTTATATGATTAGCCTGCAACACTAATTGAAGAAGCAATGTTACAAGGTAGTTGGGGTATTTGGGTGCTCTTTTTGAATGGCAAGCGTTAATAAAAAAGAAATACGGTAATGGAAGACTTAAGCTTTCTTATGGTACGGCAAGAGAATGTTGTATGATTTTTTAACTGTAGTTCCTTTTGTAATTGAAAGTTCCATTCATTGCTCGGCATTACCATCAGAGTCACCACAATAGTTATGAAATACTTGACCCGTCAAAATGCATCCTTTTTAACGCCTTATTTTCAAGGGCTACCCGTGCAGTCGTAATTTTTGTTAACTTGGTCAATACCCTCTGCATGCATTTTTTGAAGACCAGTAAAGTCGACAGAAAACTATCGAAGGTGTGGCCATTACTAATGGAGCATAATTTCCTGATTTGTTGTCTGGTTAACTGTTCTTGAAGGGGTTACGATGTTAGTTTATTACAACTTTTTATCACAATTATTTTTTTTGACATCATCGCTAGGGCAAGCTGTAGCCGGCTATCGCACTGGTATACCATAAGATTTTTCTTCGACGATATTAGTCTCTTAGCAGACACACTCGCTATTAGATAATGATCGGCAGAGAAATTCATTTTGCAATGCTCGTAGCAAACAGGTTGCCTGCCATCTGAAGCTTTATGATTGCAGGAAGTGCTTAAAACTAGATATCTCCAAGATGTAAACGCTCGAAGTCGATAACCGAAAATTAAATTGTTTGGGAACTAGTCACTAATTTGTAACCCATACACTAGATTGGATAACTGAGGCACTGTTTTGTAGATTTCCGACTCAGCTCTTTGTGTCAGGATTATGCAGAAATCTGCCCGAACCCCTGGGTTAAATATGGTGGTCTAATCTACTGAAAGTTGATAAGTGACTTTGGTATGACTTGTGAATTTTGGGCTCCTCCTGTACCGTAGTGCGTTTGGATGTACTGCGAAGTATCGTCCAGTTCATCGACGCGTTGGTGAGCATTTCAGTTTATCGAAAATCTGAATTTGTTCTCCATAATATTTGCCCGTCACGAGGACACCCCTATTGTACTTCCCGATTCCGATTCCTGATTTCTTATTTACTGACAGAGGAGTTCCAATATTGCACCTTTAGCATACGGCAGGTAGTGATCGTGCTACCTTGCGACTTCTTTATGTAAGGACGTCTCCCGTCGTTAAAGGTACTAAGTTAAAAGCGTAATTTTAAATGAATTTCCTGCGATCTCCCTGATGCATCTATTTTAACCCACGTGAATTAGATGATTCAGTAGATGCTTTATCTAGTTTGTTACCGATTACGACAAATGTCTTAATACAGCGGTCAGCTTCCCAGAATCAAACACTACATGTAGACCATACCCAGGTTGTAGACATGGTGGTCACAGATATATGAAATACGTGGGAATGTGAGCGATACACATCGACAAAACATCAAATTTTTCTTTTTTCTTATTTTTTTATCACGCACGCTTCATATACACACTGTTGCAGCAATCACAGCCCTTCCTAAGAAAATAAAATAAATATGTGACAAGACACGTACTGCAGTCTCTTCCACGACATCTCTAGGCCATTTTTAGTCGATCACTACTTGTTTGTCAGTTGCCGGGTACGAATATGAAGCATAAGTTTTTATTGTTTGATTTGCTATAAAGAATGTCACTTGATGGTTGAGCTAACTGCCCTTGTTGTGTCTGGTACATACCTGCTGCAGAGGACGCTCATCCAGAAAGAATTTACATTCATCAATTCGACTCTGTCGGTGACAGTGTAGGATTGCTGGTTCAATCATTGGTGAATGAATTCATTTGAGGTGATATTGTTTTTTGTATGATTTTTACCCGTGTTACTAAAGAATTCTATGGCACAGTGGTGACTGTATGTAGTGCAGTTTATGATTAGAAAAAATAAAGGAACAGGTCAACAGTTTGCTTATGTGTTTTGTAGCTGCTCTTTGAGTCGTTTTTGCCGAGTGCATGACTTCTTGCTTTTAGCCCTCCTCATCTACTGCTTTCTCTTTCTGTTTTACCTTTCTGACTCCTCTTTTCCTCTGTTACCCTTCTTTTTCTGCGGTCCATTTCTTATCCCCTGCCTTGTTCTTTTCTCATTCCTCGTTCTGCTCTCCTTCCTCGTTCTGCTCTCCTTCCTCTTATCTCTTTGTGCGCAAAATATCTGTCAGTTTGGTCTTTCAGCTACTCATTGTGCTTCTAAACTGTGTAAATCAATGTAGAATTCAAAAGCATTTTCTATGAGAACCGATTGCACTTTTATTATCTTCAAGTTTGCCTGGTTCAGCCTCAACAGATTTGTTTCGCAAACTGTATACCCTAAAGAAGTCCATGTATTCAAAGGCGGTGAATACAGCCTTCTTTATTTCAGTATTCGTGATCACTGGAAAATGGCTTCATGTAACCCCCCCTATCTAAAATGACAATTTTTTATAACTTCAAATCGAAGTAAGAGGCACAGGTGGTTGGATAGAAGTGGTAACATTTAAATAAAATACTTTTAAAACGAGGGGAATTGAGAAAGAAAGTTCCACAGATTAGCATAGTACCACCTTGAAAACCAGGAATACTCGTGGCTGGTTTTTTACGCTACTCATTGTGTGAGAGGCCCGATCCAGTCACGTGACTAACCTAAGATTAGTCGAACGCGCAATTGGGACGATTGGGAGCACAATACGCTTGTTTTAAATTATGTCTTATTCATACACAGCTTCCTCTACAAACTGAATGGGAGACCCTAATGCAGTGGGCGAAAATAGGTAATGACCTAGAACGTTGGACGAATTTAGATGAGAAAAGGCCGTGTCTCGAGCAGTGCGCCTCTCACAGTTGGAAAACATTGATTTCAGAGAGCAACATACCACACACCCTAAAACCACGGGGAAAGGGGCAGATTACAAGTAACAGCATCAATGAAAGCGCCTGTTATGTGGCTACTGTCTTTGAAGTTTATTTCCGTTTTGGTCACATTTCTGTCAAATATTCTTAAGGGATTTGTCTGAGATTGTAGTTCCTAGGGGCTTTATTCACCTGCAGCATGGGAAAAGGGCCACATGATCACAAAGAAGCTAGTATGTCTATCGTCAGAAATGTCAACAGTGTGCTAACAGAGCTAACAGAGAATTTTAGCTAACAGAGTTATCCTATGGCTACACCGTCTCCTTAAAGATCATTTTATTAGCCATGGCGTTCTGCTTTGATGACAGCCTTTTCTGCGTGATATTTCTAGGCAGCTATATTGAAACATTTACACTGCTACGACATAAAAAATCGATGGTAAATCTGTTTCGATCACTTCCAATATTTTTTAAAAAATCGCCCTGATTCTTGCTGAGATCAACAACCGTGAGGTCAGGCGTCAGAACAATAAACGTTACTTCATAATAACTATGAATTGACCCAACAAAATTTCGCCTGTACACATGCAAAGGCTGATCCACGAGCGACAACGTACTCTTCACAGTTTATATGACTTAAATTTATTTCTCAGGTGGTGTTCACACTGTAGCGGAAAGGTTTTCACAACAACTTGAAAAGCTTCTTTGATAGGCTTTCTGTTCACATACACATCAGGTAACTCCACAGTGATTTTCAAGTCGCGGCGCTGCGGTTTTAAAAGTCATACGTTGTGCAACGAATTAGTTTTCACGTGCCGTTCCCAGAAGAGTAAATAGCAACCGTGCCCCACAAGTCGTGGACTGATAAGAAAATGATCGATTGAATCGGAAATACATAATCTGCCCTAGTGAGACTATATTATCAAAGCTTTCTTTAGGACTTTTCTTGTTGTTAACGCCGCATTAGCAAACTTTTCCAACCTACTTTCTAGTAATTACCCCCTCCCTCCAAAAAAACAACTTGCAATTTATGGCAGGATGAGCCCCTAGTTTTTAAGTGTATTTGAAAGGCAAAGTCTGCGCTATGATACTACAGAGGTATCTATCAAAGAGAATGATACTCAAGAAATTTTACACCTCGTCACTACCTTTGTAAGTCTATCAGACGTCTTGGCACGCTTACATTTACTACTTAATCTTGTCGAATTTAGCTGCTTTCCAAATTTCAGTTAATTATATATTTCAATATAGTCTAATTGTAACTATCGAGACACCGGGTGCAAATCTTATACGGTTTAAAAAATATAAAAACCCAGGCAAAAATTCTAATAGTCAAAGACATTATGAGTTAAAAAAAAATTCGTCTTAGATTTACTGTTAACAATTTAATCAAGCTTTCGATGCAATATCATACATCATCATCAGGAAAATGAACACAGGTTTGAGTTGTAAAACTTAAAATATTCAAAATACAATGCAGATACGATGAGAAAATAGATAAAGCTCAAGATGTCTTTGACTATAAGAATTTTTGCCTGGGTTTTTATATTTCTAATTGTAACTACTTTGTTTTTCTAGGTTTCATGTATGTATGGATTGAGTAGAGTAAGTAGCGCCTCTTTGCCTTTCTCCAGATTTCTTTCTGAGCAACTTAGTTGGAGGACGGACGGAACATTTAAGTAGAATGATTTTAGCCCAGACTCGGATTATGTGCAAAGCCCCATAGCAGAAGGAAGCAATTCTTGTTTGGCAATAAATCAGAGGAATCCTTATGTTAAAATGCGCAGTATATATCTAGAACATTGATAAATAAGATTCCATCTTGTGCAATCCAAAGAATAGTATATTGACAAACATAAACAGATAAACTCACGTCTTGCTACATTCAAGTTCTAACGACGACTAGAACAATTACAGTAGGTGGCGCTCAACGACGTAAGTGATTGGTGTATACATTAGCATAATTAGCCTCCGTTTAACACTTTAGATCGTTGAAACAACGCTAAAACATTACAGCCTGTAGATATCAGATTAATCCCTCTACAGAAACAGCGTGTAAATGGATGTTTCTTAAGAGATATATGAAGTAAAATTCAAAACTCTCTAATTTAAAGTCATAATCAAAGTGCAACTCTTGTATGTATTTAATTGGTTATCTTCTGTAATTTATCTGTAGCTAGTTACTCACGGTAGGTCACTGGAAAATTGAGATTGAATGTCATATGATTACATTATCTTCATAGAGGAAGGAAGGACAATATCAGCACCAATGTTTTTCCATCATTATCAGTTCCACGAGGAACACTTCTGTACCGAGGTTGAGTGGTTGTTTTGCTGATGACGTTATGAATTCGAATGTACGATAGAAATAAAAAAAATTGTGGGATATTTTATTCATGCCCTTAATCTCCGGATGCTCGAAACGTAATAATTTGTGTTTTATTTATATATCAGAAATTGTCCAGAGGGTGGAGAGGCGAAGTTCACCTATTGATAAAAGATAACATCATTCTACTCTTCCTTCACTTTGACTGTTATTCAATTTACTGTGCTATGAATTATTACTCCCAAGACATCTCTGCCTTTACTTTTTTTTGTTTCTTACCAATCGGCAAGGAACAATGCCATAACCTCTTCCCATAATGCATGTATTAAGGAGACAACCCAACCCTAGAATCTACCTTATTGCCTCTTCAATGATATGAGTTTCCTATTCTTGAGTCTCCAGACGCTAGACCTCGTCTTGTCTCCTCTCTTGTCCAATGCCATGAAGTTAACTTTATCCAATTACTGCTGCATCAATATACAAGTAATGAAGAGCTGCTTCATTATACAAGCAATTAAGTTACGTAATCTATGAATCTACAACTCAATCTATAATCTTTCTAATCCTATTATTATCACCAAAATCATTTATATCGGTACCTACAATAATTATTAACAAGTGATTGAAAATCCACAGATTTTCCCCTTGACTCCCTGTGATCCTACACGTCGGCCACGTATTGGCATTCATTGGTCTCAATAGATCGCGTAATCAGCTTAATGTGTCGGTGCTTTACATTTATTCTAATATTAGAATGTCATATTCAATGTAATACGTTTTTAGTGCCATTGTATATCACAGTTCATCTTAGCAGATCAGCCCTCGATGAATTTCAAATTTGATATGGGTTGCGCAAAGATTTGCAAACTGCAAACATCGTAATGAAAGATTGCCCAAGCTGTGACGTCTAAGAACAAAAGTTTCAAGAAGACACGTTCTGAACGTATTAGACTACTTATTATGAGTGCTGACTTTTACCACACTTGATACTTAATGAATCTTAGAAAGAAGACTTTAAACAATCAGCTCTTGCATTTGTCTTAGAAGTCTAACTGCCCACAATCGTATGGTTCACATTATTGGAAAGTCAAAGTAAGTAAGGGCAAACCAGTTACACAACATTTTGGGCAATACAATACTGGTACGTTAATCATCTTAGCTTTAGTAAAATTTATTTCCAAACCTTAGTAACAAGGAACTTAATAATAAAATTAAAAGATGCTAGAGAAATAGAACAGTATATCAGCAACATCTGGATAGCAACAGATTCGAACTTTTGTCCCATGCAATCACGGCATACGCCTTGTCAACTAAGCTAAATGAAATCCACTGATAACATGGTCTACATATCTGGTCAGAAACATAAAGTCATAATACTACACTGGTAGCCATCGACATACAGCTCTACACAATTTTTGAAGCCAGCCTCTCTGCGCCACGTGATGTGACTTTTGAAGGACAGTCACCATGTCCATCTTTCTGCCCAAAGGTTATTCATAATTGTCCTATTGGTGTAGCAACATGTATATAACTGATCAATTTAGAAGGGAAGATAGAGATGATATGAAAACTGGAGGGCAGTGGTGGGGGTGGTGATACAGTGGCAAAAGACAGTAAATACTGTATGAAAGAATGGTCCTTATCACAATGTATAGTAGAACAGAAAAAGTCCTGGTCATCAGTTCATGGGGTACTTTTCTGATGAAAGAGATATTCCTTTATGTATCATCAATATTTGGTTTAAACTAATATAAAGCGAGACAGCAGTAAAAAAAAAATAAAAAAAAATAAAAAATAATGAGATTGACATTTTCCCATATCCTTGCATAGGAGTATGGATAAACAAATGTCAATTGCAGCAGCTACTAGCAAGAACTCGTACTTAATTCCATGACAGATAAATCCTTATACGAAATTCCCACAAGAGCTACCTCAGCTTCGCAAACACATCAACAAATTCAAGGTTAAACAACAATAAACTAGATCTATCTTCCGTTTGAAGATAACTAAAATATGTTTGATGCCGACAAATTGCTTACTAACATTTGCACACAGTAAATAGCCCGACCATTGGCTTTTAGTTGCCCTTGACATATAGCCGACGGTTTCTGCTAATCTTGGGGCTGAAACCAACGCTGCCCAGGAAATTTCAACTTCAACTGATAACCAAGCCCCTGCATGTATAAAAGCATACGAATAAATTATGCCCATGACGTTAATGGCGTATAAGAAACTCTAAGTACTGCCTAAATGAATGAAAAGGAAGAACAAAGAATGTCCCGTCTTGCTTTGCTAGCCTACAAGATGACAACATACCTTTTTCTCTAGTCACCAAATTAGTTTCCACTCCACGTTTGGACTTAGGCATCCAGCTGTATGAATTCTGATGACCAGCTTCTCTGCACCATGTGGCATGGCCGCGTGCGGACTGGTATCGGGCCAATCATCTTTCCAAAGCGTATCGGAATTTGCATGTATTAACGAGAAGAGAGAATTTGAAATGTCAAGTTTTAAAAATGTTATTATGATGTGCTATCTATTTGTTTGCTATCATACAAATAAATGTGAAGACTGTGCCTGATCTCTATTGAACAGTTTTGCAGTACCTGCCTGTTATATTGAGGACTCGCTTACAAATCTACACCCTTCAAATGTCAAGTTGTCTACGTTTGATCCTTTTGTCTCCCCCCCCCCCCCCCCACCCCCCGCAGCAACGTTCGCCATGCGCCTATTATCTCACCTTTAACTCGCA